>JAPYYD010000057.1:21490-41047 GCA_028551405.1 Uromys caudimaculatus | reverse complement strand
ATGACTCCAGAATGTCCCTCTTTATCTTGCCATTTTAACTGTCTTGTACTAATATTTGGAGTTTTAGCATATCCAAGCCCCTGCAATGTCTGAGAAGAGGCTTGCACTGGCCAGCCTAGAGGCCAATCTTTTGTTGAAATAATACTCCTATCAGCACCAGTATCTAAAAGGCCCAGAATCCTTTTTCCTTCAATCATTAACTCAAGTAATGGTCGCTGTTCCAGATCCAGGGATAAAAAGGTTAGCTCGGTCCCCGTAGACCCAAATCCCTTCTCTCCCCTTTCCTTCTCTTTAGCTGAGAATCTCTCATGCATACTCGGTAAAATGAGTAACTGAGGAATCCTATCCCCTGGAGAGATAGCAGTAATTCCTTTAGGGGATTCTACTATAATTTTTATAGTTCCAGAAAAATCTGGATCAATAACTCCTGGATGAACTATAAGTCCTCTTAAAGCAGTGGATGATCTCCCTATAAGCAATCCAACTGTACCAGGCTCAAGAGGTCCTTTAAAATCAGTTTCCAACAGCTGCACTCCCATTCGGGGAATTAAGACAAGTCTGGTGGTGGAACGGAGGTCCAATCCTGCGGAACCCTTAGTGGCTCTCCGCGGCTCCTCGGATGGCGAAGCGAGGGCCATGTCTCTGGTTCTTCCTCTCTGCCCTGCCTCTCTACTGCCCCATATATTTGTGGGCCCTGGAGTCGTGGGCCCCGCTGTCCGTTTTTTGGACGCGCTCCACCATAGCCTTGGCTTAAAGGTTGTCCATTAATATCCTTCACTGATCTGCATTCATTGGCCCAATGGTTCCCCTTTTTACAGCGGGGGGCACAACCCTGGCTGCCTAGGGTGTTGGCTATTTCCGGTGTTACTGCTATTTCCTCTTTCTGGGCATTGCTTTTTAAGGTGTCCTTGTTGGCCACATTTGAAGCATGCGCCGGGATTTCCTCTTTTCCCCTGAGTCAGCTGTATCACAGCAGCTGCAAGACCAGCATTAGTCAAAGGACCCCCTAACTCCCTGCACACCTTCATCCAGACCTCAATTCCTTTATTTTTGTAAGGAGTTATAGCAGTCCTACATTCCTTTGTACACTGTTCCTGGGAACTTGACTTGCCGCTTTTTTACACGGTCTTTATAGTCCCACCTTACCTTGGGAACTTACCAGCTGCCCCTGACTGCAAGAAGTTCTGATATCTCGGGGAGAAGAGGTCCCTGTATGGGCCACCAGTTGTCGCATCCCCCTCGACCAGCAAGGAAAAACGCAACGGCTGAGATCTTCCTCAAGCAGTTTATTCAGGTCCTTCTACAGTCGACTTCTTTTTCCTTCTCTTTTCTCCCCTCCCACAGCTACCTAAAATACCCTATCCTAGCACAGAATGAGCCACATGGGTTCAGCAGATAGGCTGCTCGATGCGGAAGCGGAGAGCTCAGGCAAAACACAACCAAATAAGGACTTGTTTATCCAAGAGAGCACTCGCCATCGGGTAGGCGGAAGGTGGAAGCCGGCGCCATCTTTAAGGTGCGGCACTCTGCAGCTCTCTACAGGGGACAACATTTGAAATGTAAATAAATAAAATAACCTATAAAAAAATCATTCAAACTGTGGTAAGCCTCTTTAACACCATCCAAAAAGGCCAGGAATGAAGTCAGATGACTTCTGAATGACTGGATTATAGAGAGACAATGAAGTTGTACTCTCCCCACTCATGCTGCCACACCCAATACTACTCTCCTGACTAAACAATAGAAGTTATGGCATCTCATGTTCTTTTGGATCTTGTTCAGTTTCTTTAGTATTCCTGTAGCCACTGAATCCAAGAACCAATTTATATTTATTTTGAATGGACAGCAGTGGACAGGGTACTTGCACAAGGTTGCTTACACAGTGCCTCTAACTATTGTGTGTCGTGAGATGGTGGCTTGTGATCTTGCTTTCTTATCCTGTCCACCAACTGTGAAATGTTTAGTTTTAGTTTTTGTTTTTAGGTTTCTATGTTATGATAAAATACTGTGACCAAAAGAAACCTGGGGAGGAAAGGGGTGTGTTTCATTTTACAACTTTCAGTTTATATGCCATCACTGATGGAAATCAGGGCATGAGCTCAAGGTAGGAACCTGGAGGAAGAAGCTGATTCAGAGGAGTACTGCTTTCTGGCTCGCTCCTCATGGCTTGCTCAGTTTGTTCTCTTATACAACTCAGGACCACCTGCCCACGGGTAGCTCATCTACAGTGAGCTAAGGGCCCTCCTGCTTCCATCCTTAATCAAGGAAATACCCCCACAAACTTGTTTATAGGCCAATATTATGGATGCATTTTCTCAACTGTGGTTCCCTCTTCTCATATAACTTGTGTCAACTTGACAAAAACTAACCAGAATAGTTATATACATGAAATCATATCAATCCATGAGTATCTTATAGATTTAGAAAAATCTGGAAGATATATAATCAGACCTGAAAAGATGGAGGAGTCATTCCCCATAACATGCAAAGGTCTGATATAGCCATACAATTTTAGGGAGTGTTATGGTAAGACATCTATGATATCTAAAAAAAGTCATTGAGAAAAATTTTGCAGCAGCCTTACCAATGAATGTAAAATAATAATGGGTGTTGTTCCTAAGACTTCTGGGGTATTGAAAAATGTTTTGTATCCCATATTGTTCAAGTGGCCCATCTCTTATATGATGTGATAAATAGGGGCCATGTAGAATTGGAGCCAAGGGTTCAGAAAGCTTTGGATCAAATTAAGATTTTTGTGCTATATATTGGACTTCTATCTTATTTCATGACTGACACCACAGTTTGTGAAAAAAGAGTGGAAGCAAAACATACAAGAGCTGCCAGCCATCTATAAATCCCTCAAGCAGGAAAAAAATCTGTTATTGGACCTCCTTCAGTAAAGATTTTAAAAGCCTGTCTAATAATGGGTTAGATTGACAACTTTGAACAAATACCTTTCTGGGGTTGCACAAAATCAGACTCTATGAAAGTAGCACGTATATTTGTATACTTATAGCAATGTGTAGTCTTATCTGATAGTCCGGTGGCAAATGTATTCAGGACATACATATTTGAACTGACAACCTGATTTATAACTACTGAATTATACCCAGTGCAGTCACACTAGCTAGCCCAGACAAGGGGACCCCATCCATTTTTGAAGGTATTTGGTACACTGTTGCCACTAGCAGTGGTGCAGAACAGGAATGGTTTGAATTTGGGATAAAATGAATAGAGGAGAAGGGCAGAGTAGCTAGTGAGGTGAGCTAAGAGCAGTATAGATAGTGGTAACTCAGGAGAAATAGATACCTAGGTCATCTTTGTGGTTTGATATTATGAAGAAAACAACAGGAAAAGGAGCACTGAAAATACAAAATTAATCAAAGCCACTAATAATAGTCTTCTATGTGGCCACTCATTATGGGCTAAGCCTCAGACAAGCAGTAAAAAATAATCTCACAAAGATCAAGTTGTTTTCCATGGGTACCTGATGAATCTGTCCCACCGAACACATGTAAAATCAGAACATGGTGTGTGGGGGGCTAACATGGTCTGGAAAATAACAAAGGCTTCAATCGTCTCCATAAAGGGTTCTAATACTTTACGTGATACACAGACATATGAAGCTCATTTCCAGCTACGATATCTAAAAGTGATTACACTAACCTGAACAGATATATAAAAAAACCAAACTGTTTTTCAAGCTCATAAATAATCATTCCTTTTATGTCTCCCTGAGAAATTCATGCAACAAGATACTTTCCCCCTTGGTACCCATCTAAGTATATTCTTAGGTCAGGGACAAGGCAAAAATATGTCTTTGAGATAAGATAGTGAATATAATCTGTGACTGGGCGCTCAGAAATAAATGCAGAAGGTAGACTTTTAAAAAAAAATTCCTGGTGTTGTTATTGATGCCATGTTTAAAGATAGGCTGGTATTGACTCTGAATATAGTAAAACTGTTAGCACATCTTTATACTGTAGTGAGAATTGCATGGAAAGATTCATGGAGATTCACATTTAGCTCAAAGTCCAGCATCGAGGTGCCAAACCAATGGCAATGAGGATTTTCCATAGCTTAGAAAAGTTCTGGGCTGTACTTCCATCTGAGAGTAGAGCAATGTCACAGCCTAGGCTTGGCACACTTGACTACCATGAAGTCTTTGCTGGGAACTTGAGCCAAACTTAAGTTTTTTGGAAGACAATTGGAGTGGTAGCCACATGAAATTCATATAGCTCTGGGGAAAGAAAAAGCAAATAAATGTTAATAAGGGAAAAACAGTGGCCAAAATAGTAGCTGACATTCTACTCCAGCCCTGCATGGCTTCTATGTTTCAAGGGACATACAATACTCTTATAGCCTATGATGGACAATTATTCACTTGAGCAAGGTAAGGTAGGTTCTTCTATCTTTATTCCTTCAAGAAGCATTAGCCCCAACTGCTTGAATCACACTCCTGATGGATAGGCTTACATCTTTGTGACTGGGGGTGATGGGTATGATCATAAGAGACCAACATGAGGGACTATTGTGGTGTTGGAGCTATTCACTATTGTGATTGTGATAACAGATACAAAGGTAATAAATCCTCTCTTTCACAATAAACATATAAAATACTGACAATTCAGCTCTATGAAGCATAGATTTAAATAATGTTCTTTTCTAGACTTTTGTGTACTCTTGTGTAGAAATAATGTGTGTAATAAAAACATTTTAAAAGTTAAAGATTACTGACTGGACCCCTTAGTCTAAGCAGTCTAATTGCTTAGAATGTCCTTTCCCCACCACCCTTTTCACACACACACACACACACACACACACACACACACACACACACTCATCCATGGGTGCACATATTTTGGGGATGGGGCAGACTGGAATGTAATCAGGCCACTACCAGTCAGGGAGATCAGGCTTTGGTTACCACCCAGAGTACCAATCAGAAATAGTGAATAGATCAGGCTATGGGGACAGAAAGGAAAAAGATACCATTTAAAGGACCATCTATGGAAGGTTGCCTCCAAGGAAAGAAACAAGATCAGGCCCACAAGCTCTGTCAGGTGCATCTGGGCCTTCCCTGGTCTAAGTCAAGCCTATGATAGCTGCATGTCCCTTCCAAGAGGGAGAGTTCCATTTAGGCAAAATCTTTACAGGAAAAATCCCAAAAATATGAAATGAATAAGGAAAATACTTTGTCCTCACATAGTTGAAAGATATTGTTCTCTAGGCCTCTAATAGCCTAGTGGTATTAAATAGGACATGGCTAAGGCAATTGGTCAGGTAGAAGGGGAGCTAACAGTCTGTGGAAATACATATTGCTAAGACAGAGAACAAATAATAGAGACACATTTGGGAACTGAAAACAATGCAGAGTTGAGTTGGTTATGGGTTGATTATTTATTATAGCACAGGTTATCCAAATTCATGTGCTGTATATTCCTGGCCATCCAAAATCTTTAGAGATAACTAACATCAAAAGGAAATATTTGAAAAAAATCTGTAGTAAAATAAGAAAATAGAACCTTTCCTAACATTATTCTCTAAATAATATAGGATAACAACTGCATAAACTTTACATTGTGTTAGAAATTAAAAATATTCTAGAAACCATTTAAAGTGCTGCTGGGAGGATAGGTTATATGCAAATAATATGCCATTTTATATAAAGGACTTGAGTGTGAGAATTTAGGCATCTAAGAGGGCCCAGGAACCAATCTCTCATAGATAATAAGGGATAATTGGACTTATTGAATTTCAGGATTCCAAGAAATGTCTTGAGTATCTGAAAAATAGATATTTGTTTAATTTTCATTTTCCTCAAAGTTATACGCTATGTCCCTTTTATTTCTTAGGCTTAACTTATTACAGGTTGATCTTTTCAAATGTTCATTATATTCTAAACATGTCTTCTATAATTTATAAACATGAAAGCTATGTTCTTCAGAGTGTTCAGGTTAGGGCTGGCCACTATGGAAAAGAGGGGCTGCTATTTGCTAAGCAATTGCCTTGCTTGCATATATTTTTGTGTGTTTAAACATATGTGTGTTTATATGTGGGTAATTGAAGAAACAGAATACAAATGCCATTGTGTAATATTGACAAAATGCTGATGAAGCAAGCTATCAGGAGCTCTTTTCAGGATAATTTTCAAGAACAGATGAGTATATGTTGATTTTTGGAAACAGCTTAAACACACAGAAACAGAAAAAAACTCCAATGTGTTGGCCCTACAGTATCTAGCCCTGGACTCAATGTTCAGTGACTTCAGGGACTTCATTATAGTACAGTCATCCTCACTGCATGGCTAATAGGGTACCAATTAGAAGAACTTTCAGCCTTTAATGAATTATACAGGTTAATTAAAACTTCAGCAAAGTAGATCATTTGGGAACTAATTAGAAGTTTTTCTCAATAATTGGAGAATAACTTTTTAAATTTTGTTTTGCTTACAAATGTAATATATGTTAAACATAAAAAATTGGGCAACTATGGAAAAGAATGTAAAATCCACCATCATCTTGTCACTTAAGATAACTATAATGAACATGTATATTGAAGTGGAAATTTCTGGATTTTTTGGAGATTCAGTTGTGTCATGTGATATTTTTCTGAAAGCTGTCTTATGAGAGGATGTTTTCCTAAAGCAGACATTTGAGAGGACACGTGATGTTTGGAAAGAGTCACCACAAGTGAAACTTAGCAACACAATATAAGGCAAACCAATACATGTATGTCATCAGCAAAGACTATCAAGGAAGAGCAAGGCAAACAAATGCTCTAGCTCCGACTGTCTCTGTGGTCATAAGTATATTCTTTCTAAACATCATGCATCTTTTCACTTGTTTGCTATAGCAAAACATCCTCTCACCTGTGTCTGCTTCAGTAAAACATTCTTCCATGTGTCTGCTTTAGCAAAATATTTTTTTCACCTGTCTGCCCCAGCAAAACATCATTATAATCTGAGTCTCCAAAGAAAACAAAAATTCCCACTTTATACCATGTACTGTTTTTGTTCCTAGACAACCTCATCTAGATGCACCCCAGTTATGGCAAAGCCTGAAATACTTTTTTTGACAATGCTCTTCATTTTCTTGGGAAATGAAAGGAGGAACAAGGTAGAACAACTTGCTATGCTGATGGGGAGGAGGACAATCCTTTTCTGGTGGGTTGTGATATTTCAGGGCATTTTACTAAAAATAGGAAGAATGAGACTTCAACACCCTCACTCTCACCAGTGGACATGTCATCCAAACAGAAAGTAAACAGAGAAATAATGGAACTAATAGATATTATGAACCAAATGGACCTAACAGAAAATCTACAGAACATTTCACCATAACACAAAAGAATCTACCTGCTTCTCAGCATCTCATAGAATCTTCTCTAAAATTGACCATACAGTCAGTCACAGAGCAAATCTCAACATATACAAGAAAATTGAAATAATCCCCTGTACCTTTTCAGACCACCATGGATTAAAGCTGGGCTTCCAACAACAACAGAAACAACAGAAAGCCCACAAACATGTGGAAACTGAACAACTCCCTGGACTCAATGACCACTGTATTAAGGAAGAAAAAAAGAAATCAAAGATTTTCTAGAATTCAATGAAAATGAAAACACAGCATACCCAAACTTATGGGACACAGTGAAAGCAGTGCTAAGAGGAAAGTTCATAGCACTGAGTGATTACATAAAAAGATTTGAGAGTGCTCATATCAGCAACTTAACAAAACACCTGAAAACCTTAGGACAAAAAGAAGCAAGCACACCCAGAGGAGTAGACAGCAAGAAATAATCAAAGTCTGGGCTGAAATCAACCAATTAGAAATGAAGAGAACAACACAAAGAATGAACAAAACCAAGAGTTAGATCTTTGAGAAAATCAACAAGATAGATAAACTTGTAGCCAAACTAACAAAAAGGCAGAGAGAGAATACACAAATCAACAAAATCAGAAATGAAAATGGGCACAAAACAACAGACACTGAGGAAATACATAAAATCATCAGGTCTTATTTCAAAGCCTATACTCCACACAATTGGGAAATCTTAATGAAATGGATGATATTCTTGATTGACACAACCTACAAAAGTTAAGTCAAGATCAGACAAACAATTTAAATAGGCTTATAACCCCTAAGAAAATAGAAGCACTCATTAAAAATCTCCAGATAAAAAGAAGTTGAGAGCCAGATGGCTTTAGTGTAGAATTCTACCAGAATTTCAAAGAGCTAATACCGATACTCCTCAAACTATTCCACAAAATAGAAACAGAAGGAACACTGCCAAATTCATTTTATAAGGCCACAGTCACCCTGATACCTAAACCACATAGAGACTCAACAAAGAAAGAGAATTTCGGACCAATATTCCTTATGAACATTAATGTAAATATACTCAATAAAATATTTGCACATCGAATTCAAGAACAAATCAAAAACATTGTTCACCATAATCAAATAGGCGTCATATTAGAGAGGCAGGGATGGTTCAGCATACAAAACTCCATCAATGTAATCCACCATATAAACAAACTGAGAGAAAAAACCCTCCAAAATAATCTCATTAGATGCTGAAAAAGCCTTTGACAAAATCCAACACTCCTTCCTGTTAAAAAGTCTTAGAGAGATGATGTATATAAAGCACATACCTAAATAAAATAAAGTAAATATGCAGCAAGCCTATGCCCAACATCAAATTAAATGGAAAGAAACTTAAAGCAATTTCACAAAAACAAGAGACAGGACAAGGCTGCCTAGTTTCTCGTTATCTACTCGATACAATACTTGAAGTTCTTGCTAGAGCAATAAAACAGCTAAAAGAGATCAAGGGGCTACAAAATGGAAAAGAAGAAGTCAAAGTATCACTATTTGGAGATGATATGATAGTATACATAAGTGACCCCAAAATATTTCAGGAAAATACTTACAGCTGATAAAGACCTTCAGTGATGTGGCAAGATACAAAACTAGAAATAAAAATCAATATCCCTCCTATATGCAAATAATAAATGGGCTAAGAAAGAAATCATGGAAACAACACCCTTCACAGTAGCTACAAATAATAAAACATATCTTGCTGCAAATCTAACAAAGCAAGTGAAAGACTTGTATGACAAGAACATTGAAGAAAGAAATTGAAGAAGATATCAGAAGATAGAAAGATCTCCCATGCTCATGGGTCAGTAGGATTAACATTGTAAAAATGGCCATCTTAGAAAAGCAATATACAGATTCAATGCAGTTCCCCTCAAAATTTCATCCCAATTCTTTACAGATCTTGAAAGAATAATCCTCAGCTTTATATGGAAAAACAAAACCCCAGGATAGCCAAAATAATACTGTACAATAAAAGAACTTATGGAATTATCACCATCCATGATTTCAAGCTGTAATACAGATCAATAGTAATAAAAACTGCATGGTGTTGGCATAAAAACAGACAGGTTGATCAATGGAATTGAATTGATGACCAAGAAATAAACCCACATACCTATGGACACTTGATCTTTGATAAAGAAGTCAAAATTATACAATGGAAAAAAGAAAGCATCTTCAACAAATGGTTCTGGTCTACTTGAGTGTCTGCATGTAGAAGAATGTAAACAGATCCATATTTATTAACCTGCACAGAACTCAAATCCCTGTGAATCAAAGACCTTAACATAAAACCAAATACATTAAATCTGATAGAAGAGAAAGTGAGAAATACCTTGAATGCATTGGCACAAGAGACAACTTCCTGAACATGGCCCACATAGTACAGGGACTAAGACTGACAATTAATAAATGGAACTTTGTCTGGCAGGTTAGCTCAGTCGGTTGGAGCATGATGTTAATGATAAATGGGACCCTGTGAATCTGAAAAGCTTCTGTAAGACAAAGGACACCATCAATAGGACAAAATGGCAGCCTACAGATTGGGAAAAATCTTCCCCAAACCTACATTTGACATAGGGCTGGCATCCAAAATATATAAAGAACTCAAGAAGTTAGACATCAACAAACCAAATAATCCACTTAAATAAATGGGCTACAGAGCTAAACAGAGAATTCTCAAAAGAGGAATCTCTAATGGCTGAGAAGCACTTAAGCATCCTTAGACATCAGGGAAATTCAAATCAAAACAACTCTGGGGTTACACTTTATACCCATCAGAATGGCTTGGATCAAAATCTCAAATGACAGCTCATGCTGGTGAGGATATGGAGCAAGGGGAATACTCCTCCATTGCTGGTAGAAGTGCAAGCTTGTATAGTCACATTGAAATTCATTATGTGTACTGGCTGGTTTTGTGTCAACTTGACACAAGCTGGAGTTATCACAGAAAAAGGAGTTTCAGTTGAGAAAATGCCTCCATGAGATCCAGCTGTAAGGCATTTTTTCAATTAGTGATCAAGGGGGGAGGGCCCCTTGTGAATGGTACCATCTGTGGGCTGGTAGTCTTGGGCTCTATAAGGAAGCCAGCTGAGCAAGCCAGGAGAAGCAAGCAAGCCAGTAAGAAACATCCCTCCATGACCTCTGCATCAGCTCCTGCTTCCTGCCCTGCTTGAGTTCCAGTCCTGACTTCCATTAGCGATGAACAGCAGTGTGGAAGTGTAAGCTCAATAAACCCTTTCCTCTCTAACTTGCTTCTTGGTCATAATGTTTTGTGCAGGAATAGAAACCCTGACTAAGACAATATGGCAGTTTCTCAGAAAATAGGGAATTGATCTAACTCAAGACCCAGCTATACCACTCTTGGGCACATACCCAAAGGATGCTACCTCCTACAATAAGGACACTTGTTCAACTAAGTTTATAAAAGCTTTATTTATAATAGCCAGAAAATGGAAACAACCTAGATGTCCCTCAACGAAGGGATAAAGAAAATGTAAATTTACATAACTGAACTGTTAAAAACAATCACATCATGAAATTTGTAGGCAAATGGATGGAACTAAAGAATATAATTCTGAGTGATAGATCCGGAAAGACAAGCATGGTATATATTCACTTATAAGTGGTATTAACTGTAAAATAACATATAAACATGTTATAATCCACAGACCCAGAGAAGCTAAGTAACAAGCACAGCTTAAGGGGAGGGGCACATGAATTGCACTGTGAAATGGAAATAGAATAGACATAATGGATAAATGGGGGAGGGCAGTCTGGATGAGGGAGTGAGGATTGGAACAGGAGAGATCAGGTGGGGGGAGGATGGAGGAAGAGAGTACTGAGAGAGACACCTGGAACTGGGAGCATCTCTGGGACAAGGTAGAAACCTAGAGCAATGGAAACTACCAGGAATCTTTGAGGGTGACCCTAGCTAAAATTCCTACAATGGAGATACTGAAGCCTGGACTGGCCATCTCCTGTAACCAGGCAAGACATCCAATAGAGGGATTGGGACACCAACCCAGCCACAAAATCTTTGACATATACTTTGTTCTGTCTACAAGATGTGCTGAGGTAAAGATGATGTAGAAATTGTATGAGTGGTCAACCAATGACTAGTCTAGCTTGAGACCCATGCCAAGAAAGGGAGCCCATCCCTGACACTACTAATGATATTTTTGCTGTACTTGCAGGCAGAAGCCTAGCATAACCTGTTTATGTATCCAGTCTGTTAGTCTATGTCTTTTTATTGGGGAATTGAGTCCATTGATATTAAGAGATATTAAGGAAAAGTGATTGTTACTTCCTGTTATTTTTGTTGTTACAGGTTACTATGTTTTGTGTGGCTATCTCCTTTTGGGTTTGTTGAAAGATTACTTTCTTGCTTTTCCTAGGATGTAATTTTCCTCCATGTGTTGGAGTTTTCCATCTATTATTGTGGGACCATGAAAGGCAGCCTTGTTTCTGGTTGAGCTAAGGTTTAAAACCCCAGAGCCCCAGTAGGGGGTCCCCAGCAGGGGACAACCGTACAAGGGATGGTAGGCATTTTGCCAGGCTCCTGACGCGAGGCTACAGCTCTCCATAGGTATGTGACCATCAGTCACATAGCCCCAAGCCCCTCCACAGGTAGAGGTGTGGTCACATAGCCTCAAGACATTCCCATTTTAATGAAGCACCTAGAGGCTTAGCAAATAAACTCTTCTTCCCAGCCACTCCTCCCTGCAAAAGATATTTTAACCTCATGCCTGCCCTGAGGATGGGGGGTACAGATTCACTCATCGCCACTCTCTCTATGACAATAAATGCCCTAGAACCATGGACTATCTCTCTTCATCAGGATCCGCCATGGGGAAAAATGGAACAGGCCTTTGTCTAAAGAACTGTGTCTAGTCTCCCTCAGAAGGCCTCTCTGTACTCCCAGCCACAGTCTCTACCAAACCAAACCAGCTAGCTGGCAAGCCAAAGACTCACCCCAGGCAGGACCCAGCCAGGCACCTCTCCACCTTTTCCCCTTCGGCCCCAGGCTAGATTCAGCCTGTGAGCCCCCACTCTGTTCTCAGTTCTTCCACTGCATCCAGTGGTACCTGCGATGCCCAAGAGCCTGAGAACCAGATGGAGCTGGCCCCCTGTAGTCCCCAGGACCCCAGGCCGCACTCCCCCACCCCTGGGCAGTGTTCTGAGGCTTCTCACAGCCCGACACCCACCCAGCAGTGCCACAGGGTGAGCAGGGTCAAACTTCCTGCGACCCGCCTCTCCCAGAGGCCCGAGCCCTGGGGCGGAATCAGGACTCACACCACCCTAACCCAACATATTGTCCTTTGTAGGGCTGGATTTGTGGAAAAATATTGTGTAAATTTGGTTTTGTCATGGAATGTCTTGGTTTCACCATCTATGGTAATTGAAAGTTTTGCTGGGTATAGCAGCCTGGGCTGATACTTGTGTTCTCTTAGGGTCTGTATGAGTTCTGCCCAGGATCTTCTAGCTTTCATAGTCTCTGGTGAGAAGTCTGGTGTAATTTTGATAGGATTGCTTTTATATGTTATTTGACCTTTTTCCCTTACTGCTTTTAATATTCTTTCTTTGTTTAGTGCATATGGTGTTTTGATTATTATGTGATGGGAGGAATTTCTTTTCTGGTCCAGTCTATCTGGAGTTCTGTAGGCTTCTTGTATGTTCATGGGCATCTCTTTCTTTAGGTTAGGGAAGTTTTCTTCTATAATTTTGTTGAAGATATTTACTGGCCCTTTAAGTTGGGAAACTTCACTCCCTTCTATACCTATTATCCTTAGATTTGGTCTTCTCATTGTGTCCTGGATTTCATGGATATTTTGGGTTAGGAGCTTTTTGCATTTTGCATTTTCTTTGACTGTTGTGTCAATGTTTTCTATGGTATCTTTTGCATCTGAGATTTTCTCTTCTATCTCGTATTCTGTTGGTGATGCTTGCATCTCTGACTCCTGATGTCTTTCCTAGGTTTTCAATCTCCTGAATTGTCTCCCTTTGTGATTTCTTTATGGTTTCTATTTCCATTTTTAGATCCATTTTTATTTCCTTCGCCTGTTTGATTGTATTTTCCTGTAATTCTTTAAGGGATTTTTGTTTTTCCTCTTTAAGGGCTTTAACCTGTTTACCTGTGTTCTCCTGTAGTTATTTAAGGGAGTTAATTATGCCCTTCTTAAAGTCTTTTATCATCATCATGAGAAGTGATTTTAGATCTGAATCTTGCATTTCCGGTATGATGGTGTATTCAGGACTTGCTATGGTGGGAGAATTGGGTTCTGATGATGCCAAGTATCCTTGGTTTCTGTTGTTTATGTTCTTACACTTGCCTCCTGCCATCTGGTTATCTCCAGTGCTACCTACCCTCCCTATATCTGACTGGAGCCTGTCTTTTCTGTGATCCTGGTTGTGTCAGAACTCTTCAGCATCCAGCTGTCTCTGAGATCCTGTGATTCTGTGATCCTGTGATCCTGAGATCTAGGTATGTCAGAGCTCGTAGGATTCAAGCTGCCTCTAGGACCCTGAGATCCTGGTGTGAGCAAGCTTCTGGGATCCTGTGTTCCTGTGATCCTGGGTGTGTTAGAGCATCTGGGAGTGGGGCTTCCTCTGGGTGTTGTGGGACTGGCAACTGCTCCAAGTGTAGTGGATCCTCAACTTCTCTAAGTGCAGCGGGTCCTCAAGTGCTCTGAGTGCAGTGGATCCTTTAGGATGAGTCAGGATATGGTGTCTGCACAGGAGCTAACCAGGTAAGAGTCTGCCCCAGCAAGAGGGACCAGGTGGAAGGATCAGAAGAGGAGTGGTATTCGGGGGGGGAAGGCTGGGTGTTGGTGTGTGATGGGTCCCGAGTCCACCAGGCTCCTGGTGGCAGCTCTGGGACTTGGGGTGGGGGAAGGGGTGTTCTTACCAACTGCTCTAAGTGCACCGGATCCTCTAGGATGGGTCAGGGTATGGTGTCTTCACCGGAGCAGACCAGCTAGGAGTCTGCCCCAGCAGAAGGGACCAGGCAGAAGGCTTTTTCCATTATATTTTATTGGTTATTTTATTTATTTACATTTCAAATCTTATCCCCCTTCCTTATCTGCAAACCCCCTAATCCCTCCCATTCCCTCTGCCTCTATGAGGGTGCTCCCCTACCTGCCCACCCACTCCTGTTTCAGCACCCTACATTCCCCTACCCTGGGTCATCAAGCCTCCACAGGACTGAGTGAGTCCCCTCACAGTGATGCCAGATAAGGCAGTCCTCTGCTACATATCCAGCTGTAGCCATGGATCCTCCCATGTGTACTCTTTGGTTGTGGTTTATTCCCTGGAAGCTCTGGGGGGGGGGGTTTTCTGACTGGTTGATATTGTTGTTCTTCCTATGGGGTTGCAAACCCCTTCAGCTCCTTCAGTCCTTCTCCTACCTCTTCAATTGGGGTCTCCAGCTCAGTCAGATGTTTGGCTGCATGCATCTGCATCTGTATTGGTCAGGCTCTGGCAAAGCCACTCAGCGGACAGTTATACCAGGCTCCTCTCAGCAAGCTCTTCTTGGCATCAGCAATAATGTCTGGGTTTGGTTTCTTCAGATGGGATGGATCCCTAGGTGGGGCAGTCTCTGGATGGCTTTTCCTTCAGTCTCTGCTCCACTCTTTGTCCCTGCATTTCCTATTGACAGGAGGAATTCTGGATTAATATTATTGAGGTGGGTAGGTGGCCTCATCCTTCAACTGGGGGCCATATCTATCTACTGGATATGGTCTCTACAGGTTCTATCTTGCTTTTGTTGTGTATTATGGCTAGTGTCCTCCCTGTTGGGTCATGGGAACCTCTTGGGTCCCTGGCATCTGGGACTTTCTAGTGGCTACCCCCAGTTCCCCCTCCCCAAGTGGTACAAACCTTTCAAAATCCAGACCCTTTGTACTTCTCACCCATCTCCTCCCATATCTGAACTGGACCCCCCTTTTCCCTTTCCCTCCTCTCTCTCTCCCAGATCCCTCTCTCCCTCTACTTTCCGAGATTATTTTCTTCCCCCTTCTGAGTATGACTGTAGCATCCACACTTTGATGTGGTCTTCTTTCTTCTTGGGTTTCATATGGTCTGTGAGTTGTATTGTGGGTATTCAGAGCATCTTTTTTGCTAATATCCACTTATCAGTGAGTACATATCATGTGTGTTCTTTTGTGACTGCGTTACCTCACTCAGGATGATATTTTTCCAAGTTTCATGCATTTGCCTGTGAATTTCATGAAGTCATTGTTTTTAATAGCTGAGTAGTACTCCATTGTGTATCTTGGTGTGACGCTAACCAAGCAAGTGAAAGATCTGTACTACAAGAACTTCATGTCTCTAAAGAAAGAAATTGAAGATCTCAGAAGATGGAAAGATCTCCCGTGCTCATGGATCAGCAGAATAAACATGGTAAAAATGGTAACCTTACCAAAAGCAAACTACAGATTCCATGCACTCCCCATCAAAATTCCAGCTGAATTCTTCATAGAGTTAGAAAGATCAATTTGCAGCAGCCAGTCGCAAAACACCTGGAGGAGGCTCCATTCCCAGATGCTCTAGCATGCCCAGGATCATGGGATCAGAGGTGAGGAGGGCACAGCATCTGTCCCAACACCATGAGTAACTGGGAGTAGCGGGATCCAGGAACCAAGGAACCCCACACAACCAGTGGCCCAGGTTCCTTTCAGTCTGAGCAGGTGCCCTGAGGGGATCTTGAGTGCAAACTCCACAGCCAATCCCACAACACCCAGGAGAAGCTCCACTCTCAGGCACTGTCTTAGTCAGGGTTTCTATTCCTGCACAAACATCATGACCAAGATGCAAGTTGGGAAGGAAAGAGTTTATTGAACTTACACTTCCATGCTGCTGTTTATCACCAAAGGAAGTCAGGACTAAAACTCAAGCAGGTCAGGAAGCAGGAGCTGATGCAGAGGCCATGGAGGGGTTTAACTTACTGGCTTGCTTGCTTGCTTCTCCTGGCTTGCTCAGCTGGCTTTCTTATAGAGCCCAAGACTACCAGCCCACAGATCATATCACTCACAAGGGGCCCTCCCCCTTGATCACTAATTGAGAAAAAGCCTTACCACTGGATCTCCTGGAGGCATTTCTCAACTGAAACTCCTTTTTCTGTGATAACTCCAGCTTGTGTCAAGTTAACACAAAACCAGCCAGTACAGGCACTCTAACACACCCAGGATCACAGGATCATAGAATCCAAGGAGCTTGGTCACACCAGGATCTCAGGGTCCCAGAGACAGCTTGAATCCCAGGAGCTCTGACTTGGGATCTCAGGATCCCAGGAGTCCAGAATCTCAGGATCCCAGAGACAGCTGGCCTCTGAGAAGTTCTGACACAACTAGAATCACAGGAAGGACAGACTCCAGTCAGAAATAGGAAGGGCAGGTAGCACTAGAGATAATCCAATGACAGGAGGCAAGGGTAAGAACATAAGCAACAGAAACCAATGTTACTTGGCATCAACAGAACTCAATTCTCCCACAAAAGTAAGTCCTGGATACACCATCACACCAGAAAAGCAAGATTCGAATCTAAAATCACTTCTCATGATGATGATAGAGGACTTTAAGAAGGACATAAGTAACTCCCTTAAAGAAATACAGGAGAACATAGGTAAAGAGGTAGAAGCTGCCAGGCTGTGGTGGTGCACGCCTTTAATCCCAGCACTCGGGAGGCAGAGGCAAGTGGATTTCTGAGTTCGAGGCCAGCCTGGTCTACAGAGTGAGTTCCAGGACAGCCAGGGCTACACAGATAAACCCTGTCCAGAAAAACCAAAAAAAAAAAAAAAAAAAAAAGAGGTAGAAGCCATTAAAGAGAAAATGCAAGTTCCATCTGTGGCAGGAGACCTCTGCCTGGGCCACCAGGGCACCATAGCCAAATAATGCCAGGAGAAAGCTACCCTCCCAGGAGTGTGGAAAAGACGTGAGTGGGGTTAAGACACTGCTCAGTGGGACCCACCCGGAATCCTCGGGACACAGGGACTGAGGAAAAGCTGGGGACAGGAACCTTTTGGTTTCCATTTGTGGTGGGAGACCTCTGCCTGGGCCACAAGGGCTCCATAGCCAAATAGTGCCGGGAGAAAGATAGACTCCCAGGAGTGTGGACAAGCCTGTCTGCTCAGAGGTACACACCTGGAATCCCAGTACACAGTGACTGAGGAGTGGTCTTCTGGTTTCTTTTGGTGGCCAGGAAGCTGATCTTGTGACACAGGGCTCCATACTCAAATAGTGCCAGGAGAGAGCTGGAATCTCAGGACTGCCGACATACCTTAAAGCACAGTCAAGACCACCACTTTTGTTCAAATTCATTGGATCAAGAAAGACGCTAGCAGAGCCATCAGGACACAGGAACCAAGGAACAGCTGGGGACAAGATCGTTCTGGTTTCTGTCTGCACCCCAGAGCTGATCCTGTGCCACAGCTCTCCAAACCCAAATTCCTCTCAGAGAGAGCTGGTCTTCAAGGAGTATTGACACAGAGGCTTGCAGGAGGGGCAAGCCACAGACAGAAAGAGTAAGACCAGCTAACACCAGAGTTAACCAGATGGCAAAAGGCAAGGGCAAGAACATAAGGAACAGAAACCAAGGCTACTGGGCATCATCAGAATCCAGCTCTCCCACCACAGCAAGCCCTGGATACCCCAACACACCAGAAAAGCAAGACTCAGATTTAAAATCATTTCTCATGATGATGATAGAAGACTTTAAGAGGGAAATAAATAACTACCTTAAAGAAATACAAGAGAACACAGGTAAACAACTAGAAGCCCTTAGAGAGGAAACACAAAAATCCATTAAAGAATTACAGGAAAACACAATCAAACAGACGAAGGAAATGAACAAACCATCCAGGAACTAAATATAGAACTAGAAAACAATAAAGAAATCACAAAGGGAGACAAACCTGGAGTTAGAAAACCTAGTAAAGAGTTCAGGAGTCAGAGATGCAAGCATCACTAACAGAATACAAGAGATAGAAGAAAGAATCTCAGGTGCGGAAGTTAACATAGAAAACATTGACAGAACAGTCAAAGAAAATGCAAAATGCAAAAAGCTCCTAACCCAAAACATCCATGATATCCAGGACACAATGAGAAGACAGAACCTAAGGATAATTGGTATAGAAGGGAGTGAAGATTCCCAACTTAAAGGGCCAGTAAATATCGTCAACAAAATTATAGAAGAAAACTTCCCTAACCTAAATAAAGAGATGAACATAAATATACAAGAAGCCTACTGAACTCCAAATGGATGGGACCAGAAAAGAAATTCTTCCCGTCAGATTATAGTGAAAATACCTAATACACAAAACAAAGAAAGAATATTAAAAGCAGTAAGGGAAAAAGGTCAAGTAACATATAAAGGCAGACCTATCAGAATTACACCAGACTTCTCACCAGAGACTATGAAAGCAAGAAGATCCTGAGCAGAACTCATACAGAACCTAAGAGAACACAAATGCCAGCCCAGGCTGCTATATTTAGCAAAACTCTCAATTACCATAGATGGTGAAACCAAAATAGTCCATGACAAAACCAAATTTACACATTATGTTTCCACAAACCCAGCCCTACAAAGGATAATAAATGGAAAACGTCAACTCCAGGAGGGAAACCACACCCAAGAAAAAGAAAGAAAGTAATCTTTCAAGAAACTGAAAAGAAGAGAGCCACACAAACATAAAAATAACATCGAAAATAACAGGAACCAACAATCAATATTCCTTAATATCTCTTAACATCAGTGGACTCAATTCCCCAATAAAAAGACATAGACTGACAGACTGGATCCATAAAGAGGACCCAGCATTTTGCTGCATTCAGGAAACACACCTCCATGATAAAGACAAACACTACCTCAGAGTAAAGGGCTGGAAAACAAGTTTCCAGGCAAATGGTCCCAAGAAACAGGCTGGAGTAGCCATTCTAATATTCTGAAAATCTATGCTCCAAATGCAAGGGCACCCACATTCATAAAAGAAAGTTTACTAAAGCTCAAAGCACACATTGCACCTCACACAATAATAGTAGGAGACTTCAACACCCCATTATCATCAATGCACAGATCTTGGAATCACAAACTAAACAGAGACACAGTGAAAGTAACAGATGTTATGAACCAAATGGATTTAACAGATATCTATAGAACACTTTATCCTAAATCAAAAGAA
>JAPYYD010000057.1:4980-20990 GCA_028551405.1 Uromys caudimaculatus | reverse complement strand
GAACTTCAAGTCTCTGAAGAAAGAAATCGAAGAAGACCTCAGAAGGTGGTAAGATCTGCCATGCTTATGGATTGGCAGGATTAATATAGTAAAAATGGCCATCCTGCCAAAAGCAATCTACAGATTCAATGAAATCCCCATCAAAATTCCAAATCAATTCTTCATAGACTTAGAAAGAGCAATTCTCAAATTCATTTGGAACAACAAAAAACCCAGGATAGCAAAAGCTATTCTCAACAACAAAAGAACTTCTGGGGGAATCAGCATTCCTGACCTCAAGCTATATACTACAGAGCAGTAGTGATAAAAACTGTATGGTATTGGTATAGTGACAGGCAGGTAGATCAATGGAATAGAATTGGAGACCCAGAAATGAACCCACACACATATGGTCACTTGATTTTCAACAAAGGTGCTAAAACCACCCAGTGGAAAAAAGACAGCATTTTCAGCAAATGGTGCTGGTTCAACTGCCGGTCTACATGTAGAAGAATGAGAATTGATCCATTCCTCTCTCCCTTCACAAAGCTCAAGTCCAAGTGGATCAAGGACCTCCACATAAAACCAGATACACTGAATCTAATAGAAGAGAAAGTGGGGAAAATTCTCAAACACCTGGGTACAGGCGAAAAGTTCCTGAACAGAATACCAATGGCTTATGCTCTAAGATCACGAATCAACAAATGGGACCCCATGAAATTTCAAAGCTTCTGTAAGGCAAAGGACTGTCAATAGGACAAAATGGCAACCAACAGATTGGGAAAAGATCCTAACCAATCCTAAGTCTGATAGAGGGCTAATATCCAATATATACAAAGAACTCAAGAAGTTAGACTCCAGAAAACCAAATAACCCTATCAAAAAAATGGGGAACAGAGCTAAACAGAGAATTCTCAACTGAGGAAATTCGTAGGGCTGAGAAGCACCTAAAGAAATGTTCAACATCCTTAGTCATCAGGGAAATACAAATCAAAACAAGTCTGAGATTCCTGTCAGAATGGCTAAGATCAAAAACTCAGGTGACAGCAGATGCTGGCAAGGATGTGGAGAATGAGGAACACTCCTCCACTGTTGGTGGGATTGTAAACTGGTACAACCACTCTGGAAATCAGTTTGACGGACCTTCAGGAAAATGGACATAATACTACCTGAGGACTCAGCTATACCATTCCTGCGCATATGCCCAGAAGATTCTCCAACATGTAATAAAGACACATGCTCCACTATGTTCATAGCAGCCATATTTATAATAGCCAGAAGCTGGAAACAACCCAGATGTCCCCCAGCAGAGGAATGGATACAGAAAATGTGGTACATTTACACAATGGAATACTACTCAGCTATTAAAAACAACGACTTCATGAAATTTGTAGACAAATGGATGGAACTTGAAAATATCATCCTGAGCGAGGTAACTCAGTCACAAAAGAAGGAACATGGTATGTACTCACTGATAAGTGGATATTACCCTAAAAGTTTGGAATACCCAAGATTCACTTCACAGCAACTGCTGGACTGAAAGTGATGTCCCAGATGGAGGAGTAGGAGAAGGGACTGAAGGAGCTGAGAGTTTGCAGTCCCATGGAGGGAGCAACAGTGTCAACTGGCCCAACCCTCCCAGTCCTCCTGGAGTTTGGACCACCAACCAAAGAATACACATGGAACAACCCATGGCTCTGGCCACATATGTGGCAGAGAATGGCCTTGTTGGACATCATTGGGAGGAGAGGTCCTTGGACCTGAGGGTGTTAGAGGCCCCAGTAAAGGGGAATGTCAAGGTGGGAATATGGGAGTAGGTGGGCCGGTGTGTGGGAGGTGGAATATTCTCATAGAGGAGGCGGAGGGGAAGGGGATGGGGGTTTCCAAAGAGGAGATCTGGAAAGGGGGAAACATTGGAAATGTAAATAAAGTATCAAAAAATAAATAATTAATTTTAAAAAACTTACAAGCAACACATAGTTCTATAAAGACATTCATATGGAGCAGGGTGCACAGATCAGTTAATGAACATCGAAAAAGAAAGACAACTGCCATTCTTCAGAGGTTATTTTGAGCACAAAATCAAACTACAATATAAATTTCCCTTCATGCCATCTTAAAGGATGGTATGTAATAACAAGCCATGAGAATATTGTACCCAATAAGTGTTATTGGCTGTATATAGACATTTAAGTCTCAGCTGGTTCCAGAGCTAGCTCTGTACAGAGACATATACATCACCACATTATACATCAACTATCTTGTTAATCTTGTTAGTCTCCTTTTTCATGTCCTTAGCTGAGGTCTTCAGGATGTCTCCCTTTTTCATGTCTGATCTTTATCAACTTGTAAAGAACCCATAGCTTTTCTTTTTCTGTGGAAATATAGGCATACCCCTCCCTTAGCGTAACACATTTCCCATTTTCCATTCTGATATCAGAGCATCCTTAAAATAAACAGGATGGTTCAGTTCAGTAGGTTTTCCCACAATCCAATGTCTTTCAGCAACTGTAGTTATTTCTTTGGCATTTACAAAATTTAAGGTTAATAAAGCACTATGTAATCTATTGCTTGGCATTTTTGTTGCCTCTTTGCCTGTTAAGCATTTCTTTTAGAGTTCGATTTGATCTTGCCAAAATCGCTTGTCCTATAGGATTATGTGATATGCCTGTAACATGTTTTATATTATTATTATGTTAAAAACTGCTTCATCTTATTAGAGACATATGCTGGACTGTTGTATTTTTTAATTTTCATGGGTATTCCCATAATAACCATATCTTCTAACAAATGTGTAATTACAGAATCAGCCTTTTCTGAAGCTAAGGCAGTCACCTATTGAAATCCTGAATATGTGTCTATAGTTTGATGCACATATTTCAGTTTACCAAACTCTGTAAAATGGAAGATGTCCATTTGCCAAATGTCATTTCTTTGGGTACCTTTAGGGTTAGTTCCTGTAGGTAATGGAGTTTGGTTATATAATGAGCAAGTAGGACATCCTCCCACAATTTCCTTGACTAGTTGCCAAGTGATAGAGAATTCTTTCTTTAAACCTTTGCTTTTAACATGGTTTTATTTTTATAGATTTCCAAAGCCTCTAGTACATTTCCTATCAATAGCTGGTCAATTTCATTATTACCTTGTGCCAGAGGGCCTGGCAGACCTGTATGGGATCTTATATGTGTTATATATAGTGAATGACTCCTATTCCTGATCATTTGTTGTCGCTGAGTAAATAGTGAACTCAATTCAGAATCATCCTGAATAAGTTCAGCAGTCTCTATGTGTAAAACAACCCTTTCTTCATATTGAGAGTCATTACTATATTAAGAGACTCTTGAAAATCTTACAATGAAGGAACTGAGGTAGCAGAATAAACTCCATTTTGTTTGTAATACTCCATTCTAAGTTAAATTGCCCTAGAGAGGCACGGCCCCCACCCTTGAGGACTGAGAAAAATCACAAAATGCCCCGGGCAGTTGCAAAATAGACACAGCAGCTGCAGCTAGCTGATAACAACAGTGTGGGCTAAGAAAACATAAGTCGTTCCCAGGTCAAGATGCTCCTTTTTGATGTATTCTCCCTCCTTATGGTTTAACCAGGTACTGTAAACCAATTAGCTTAAAGACCAACATTTCTTTACCCTCTCATGTAATGCCAAAGCTTGGAAACCTCCACTTGCATTTTTTTCCCTTTATAAATCCCCTTTCCCTAGACCTTGGGGCTGCTCTTCTATCCTGTTTTATCGGGAAGGTTTGTGGAACAAGCACAAGCTTGAATAAAGACTCTCATGTGCTTGCATCGGAGTTATGGTTCCTGGTGCTCTCTTTAGGGTTTTTGAAATCTGGGCACAACAACATCATGTGTATTGGATATAATTCAGATTTTGAACCGACTTATTGTTGGGAACCAACAGGCCTTGGCCTGACTGGTAAGCCTGAGTCTTAGTCTCCCAGACCCAGTGCCTCAGGCTCCTCAGAAATCAGGTGACCAGCCTGCGAATCAAGGGAGAGGTTTTAGAGACATTCCGTTTGTCCCCACCTGCGGATTATGGGAGGTCTAGTGATGTTGTCTTTGTAACAATACGTTACATCTGCATCTGGCATGAACGTTGACCTTCTGTAACCTTCCTGTCCCTCCCCCTTTCCTTCCTAAGTGCTTATATAAAGACTTGGAATAAAGGCTGATCGGAGCTTAATCGGACTTTCTGACTTGCTCCCAGATATTTCTTGTTTCCTGTGTCTTTCCATTATCCTGCAACCCCCTCCTCAGCAGCTGAGTGTCCTGCAGGCAGGACACCTCGGACCCTGGTTGACAGTCCCACCCGGAAGGGCCCCCCAGGAGGGATGGGACAGTTAGCTCTTTGCAGTTGGCACCCCACGTTGGACGATAGTCATTGGACTGAGCGTTGTTGGACCGAGCCCTCTCAGCGCTCGCTGCCCTGCTGAGTTGGCCTGGGGCTAGACATGCAAGAGGCCGGCTAGCCTACGGAGTGCAGGAGACTTCTGGCGGTTCCCAGGAGACCCCCAGCCGCTGTCGATGTGCGCCCCACTGCTAGGCCCGGAGAGCAGATCTCACAGGCCCTTAGACAAAGTTCTCTGATGCCAAAGTAGTTTTGCAGCTTTATTCCTTCTGGATGGCAGGCGGCGGGCGCAGACAGAAGCGGGGACAGAGCAGGCTGGCAGGCAAGGATGGGCGGAGAGCAGCGTAGAGACACAGAGAGCAGGCAGGCAGAGAGCAGGCGGGCAGAGCTGCGCAGAGAGAGAGAGAGATACGCAGGTGGGACAATCTGATATACTGGTTAGGAGGAGTCAGGGGATTGGCAACCGGTGCTTTCTATTGGCTAGGTTTGGGAGCTCTCTAGTGCCACATTTGCCTATGGGAAGGGTCAGGGCTGCTTTTCAAGACTCACACGCCAGGCCTTTCTCTATACAGGGGCTGTAAAGGCTGTGACTGATTTTACAGGAGTCGTCTGGGAGCATTGGCTAAAAATATAATTTGGTCCCTCGTGAATATTTCACGGAGTCTCCCAGAGTTTTCAGCCTTTGCTCCTATCAGACTGCCTGTAACAGACCACTGCCCCCACAGCTCCCCCTTTTTCTTAGAGGTGTCATCAGAATAACTCTCTCCCATATTGGGAACAGTTTGATATTGAACCAAGACCTGATTGGCGGTGAGCTTTGCAATGCTACTCATCTGCTGCTTTAGAAACTGAATGAGGCAAGGTGCCAAGAGAAGCAAGGTTAAGCCAAGCTACCAAGGGGGAGGGGTGTTTGGGGTATAGGCCAGAGGGTAAGAAGGGTTAAGGGTAGGGGGTTGGGAAGGCAAAGGATCATTGAATAACATCAGTTTAAAGCGACATTTGATTAATCTAGATAGACATCATGGTTTCCTTACTATCATATAGCTTCCCCCAAGTTCAATAGCCATTTGGCTCTGGCAAGAGAGTTCATCTATAGCTGGAAAGTCCCATGTCTGTCCTCTGTGGGGCTGAGTATGTGTCTCTGGATCTCAGCGTGTGTCTCGGGAGTCTTCTGTCTGGAGGAAGGCAGCTTTGCAGTCCCAGGCAGGTCCCAGGAGATGGAGTTGTCTCCACTGGATCTGTGGCAGCAAACTTCTGAGGGGATAAGCCTGTAGGAAAATCACAGAGGAGCAGAATCCCAGAGGGGATGCCTGTATAGGGTGAATAGCAAGTTAAGCCTGTAATGATTTCCTTGGGAGCACAGCATGGTTCTGGAAGTCATCTTTTAGGTCTGCTTTTGGATAGTTGAGGAAGAAAAGTTTTGAGATTGACAGTAACTCCCTGTAAAGGAAGCTGGTTGTTAATTAATGATTTAAGAAGAACCAGTGATCCGAATAGTTGATCTGACCTGTGGGAATAGATTAGGTGACTTTTGAACCTTAAAAGAAATCTTAAACAAGTTGGAAGATTTTTTGGACATATATCAGGAATGCTAAGGAGAAAATAAACATTCAAATAAAGAAGCAAAAAAATTTTGAGTTGGGAAGCACAGAATACTGTTTCAGATACTCCTGTTAGGAAGAAACAAGGCTCAGTTTTTCTTTTTCTGTCCCTGATCTGCCAGCGAGAGGCAGGCCATCTTCTTGGTTGAAGGGGTGATGTCGGACATTTCTGGCAGGAATCCAGATAGGCTTAGGCTGGTCCTGTGGAAAGACACAAACAAAACCCCTCAGTTGTAAGGAGAGGGTCTGGTCCCTTCCAAATTCCATCCAGAGGATCTCGCCATCATACTAGGATTGAGGGGGTTAATTCTGGTATGTGCCAATAGAGGGAGATAGGGGGCTGTTCGGAGCCTCTGTAGATGTTAAATATGTTTAGGGTAGTCAGAGCCATCATTAATTGTACATTAAGGGGATAAGTGGTTGTCTTTTGTTTTAGAAGTTGGACCTTTAGGGTTTGATGTGTTCTTTCTACTATTCCTTGGCCCTGAGGGTTGTGGGGAATTCCTGTATGATGGGCAATTTCCCAGCACGTACAGAAGGTTTTAAATTGAGAGCTGGTGAAGGCAGGGCCATTATCAGTTTTTATCTGTTGAGGAATGCCCATGCCATTCCATGGCAAAGGTGGAAAGCATATGGTAAATTAATCTTTTTGAGCTTTCACCTGTTTGGGCTGTAGCCCATATAAAATGGGAGTATGTATCTACGGTGACAAAAACATATTTCTGTCTACCAAATTGGGGGATATGGGTGATGTCAATTTGCCATAAGGCATTGGACCTAAGGCCTCGGGGATTGGTGCCCATCATTTGCAAAGCTGGGGTGGTAATGAGGGATGCACAAGAGGAGCATGCCTTTACTATCCTTTGGAGTTGAGCGAGAGGGATGTGGGGGAAGCAGGCATGAAGCCCCTTTACGTTTGTGTGTGTGTGTGTGTGTGAGTGAAATTGGCCTGCTTGTTCAGTGGAGGCCATGAATATGCCTGTTGAGGCAGTTTGGTCAGTGAGTGCATTTCCCTCAGATATAGGGCATGGTAAGGGACTGTGAGATCAAACATGTTGGATATAGATGAGGGAGGCCCTTTCCTGTAGAAGGGTGGAGACCTGTATAAGTAGAGGGGAAAGTGGGTTGGCATCTAGTTTGACGAAGGACCTTGACAACCAGGGAAGCAAATTGACAGCATATACACTGTCTGAGAATAGGTTAAGGGGACCCTTGACTTCTTTTAGGGCTAGATAGATGGCATATAATTCTTTATATTGGGGGTAGTGATGGGGCAGCTCTTCGAATAGGAGGATAGGGTGTTCATCCTCAGGTAAATAGTATATTACTGTCACAGCTCACCTCTTTCCTCCATTAGTAAATATTGAAGGGGCTCCTGTTATGGGCTCTTTTGAGAATAGTTTGGGGGGCAGCCACTGCAACAGAGGGAGGGCTGAGGTCCATTTTTCATTAGGATAATGGTTGTCAATTTGTCCTGTAAACCCTATTAAGCTAATAGCAAAGTGGGAGTGATTTTTAATTAGCCATTGGATGTCAGAGAGGGAGAAGGGGGTGACAAGAATGTCAGGTTCAGGGCCGGGCTGATGTTACCCAGAGGATATTAGCCCCCTTGCACCACAATAAACGTGCTATATTTCTCCCCTTAGTGGCAAGCATTGCTCTTGCCTCCTCAGCAGTTGCTGCAGGGCTTGCTGGTGGATCCCTGGGGCATTCAATACATTCCTATTCTTCCCTTAGTCAACAGTTTGAATTAGCTATAGAAGCTTCAGCAGAGTCTCTAGCCTCACTCCAGAGACAGCTCTCTTCTCTGGCTCAGGTCACACTCCAGAACCGCCGAGCAATAGACTTACTTACAGCTGATAAAGGAGGGACCTGTCTTTTTTTAGGTGAATAATGTTGTTATTATGTTAATGAATCTGGGGTTGTTGAAGAACAGGTTAAAAAACTTCATGAAATCAGCTTTTCCCTTAAGAAACAGAAATTTTCATCTGATGCTGATTTCTGGTGGCATTCATCTATGTTCTCCCTCTTCATGCCTCTTGTTGGACCAATAATTAGCCTTTTACTTCTGGTTAGCCTGGGACCATTCATTTTTAACAAGATTATAAGATTCATCAAACAGCAGATTGACTCCCGTGACATCCCAACCTTTACAGGTTCATTATCACCGCCTCGATCTGCTTGATTGTGGAATTATAGTGCCTGAAGACGATGATTATCCTTTAGGAGCTGCATAAAACCCAGATTTATGCACGCTGACTTTCGAGCCAGCGTGGGCATCAGTGGGGTGCAGAGCTGAAGCATTGCAAAGGGAAAGTCGCTAAGCACTGCCTCTGGGTCCCCTGAGGAGCACACTCGATTGCATAGAGGTTGATACCGAAAAGGCCCCACCCAATGGGTGGGCCTTCCCCCTCTCCTCATACAAAAGGTATCCTAATAATTACGAGGATCGAGTCTCTACTCCCCCTCCCCCTGATTAAGGCCCGCCTGTTTTTAAACAGGTTCCTTGCTATTTGGCTTATTTCTTAAAACAGAAACGGAGGAGATGTCGGGAACCAACAGGCCTTGGCCTGACTGGTAAGCCTGAGTCTTAGTCTCCCGGACCCAGTGCCTCAGGCTCCTCAGAAATCAGGTGACCAGCCTGCAGATCAAGGGAGAGGTTTTAGAGACATTCCGTTTGTCGCCACCTGCAGATTATGGGAGGTCTTGTGATGTTCTGTCTTTGTAACAATACGCGACATCTGGCATGAACGTTGACCTTCTATAATCTTTCTGCCCCTGACCCTTTCCTTCCTAAATGCTTATATACAGACTTGGAATAAAGGCTAATCGGAGCTTAATCGGACTTTCTGACTTACTCCCAGATATTTCTTGTTTCCTGTGTCTTTCCATTATCCTGCAGCCCCCTCCTCAGCAGCTGAGTGTCCTGCACTCAGGGGCGCCCCTGGGAGGGACGGGACAGCTAGCTCTTTGCACTTATAAGAACTCTCAGCCACCTTACTTACATCTTCTGATTTATATCCTGCCTTTCCTGATTTACTAGCATCAGTGTAAAATGTTGGGCTCCAGAAATTGGAATTCTCTTTATTATATGAAGGAGAATCCAATTAGTTCTTTTTATGAACTGAAGCTACTTGCTTTTAGGGTATCTATTGTTAATTTCTCCCAAAAAATTGCTGCATGCTCTTTGCCAATGTTCATCTTGCACTCATAATGAGGCAATCTCTGCATTAGTAAAAGGTACCAGAATTTCAACTGGAATCATTCCAACTAATTGTTGCAGTCTCATTTTTTCTTTTAGTATCAATTTAAAGACCTTCTCTGTGTAGGTTTTTAATTTCTTTTTTTATTTTAATTTTAATCTTTTGATACTTTATTTACATTTCAAATGTTTTCCCCTTTCCAGATCTCCCCTTTGGAAACCCCTATACCATCTCCCTCCCCCTGCCTCCATGAGTGTATTCCCCTACCCACCTGCCCACTCCCGTCTTCCCTCCCTGGCATTCCTTATACTGGGGCATCTAACACCCTCAGGCCCAAGGGCCTCTCCTCACACTGATGGTCAACAAGGCCCTCCTCTGCCACATATGTGGCCAGCACCATGGGTCCCTCCATGTGTATTCTTTGGCTGGTTGTCCAGTCTTCGGGAGCACCGGGGGGGGGGGGGGTCAGGTCAGTTGACACCGTTACTCCCTCTATGGGGCTTCAAACTCCCTCATTTCCTTCAGTCCCTTCTCCAACTCCTCCATCTGGGACCCCACGCTCAGTCCAACAGTTGCTGTGAATTGAATCTTGGGTATTCCGAACTTTTGGGCTAATATCCACTTATAAGTGAGTACATACCGTGTTTGTTCTTTTGTGACTGAGTTACCTCGCTCAGGATGATATTTTCAAGTTCCATCCATTTGCCTGCGAATTTCATGAAATCATTGTTTTTAATAGCTGAGTAGTATTCCATTGTGTAAATGTACCACATTTTCTGTATCCATTCCTCTGTTGAGGGACATCTGGGTTGTTTCCAGCTTCTGGCTATTATAAATATGGCTGCTATGAACATAGTGGAGCATGTATCCTTATTACATGTTGGAGCATCTTCTGGGTATATGCCCAGGAGTGGTATAGCTGGGTCCTCAGGTAGTATTATGTCCATTTTTCTGAGGGTCCCCCAATATCTTACTCTGTTTATGTGCTAAAAATCTATTCTAAGATATAATCTTCTCTCTGCATGAGAATTCATGTAGGGTAATGATTAGAAGGTAAGATAACTAAGATGCAGGCCATCTTTGATTTAATCTGATCTTGATGTGTATCTTGCAATTTCCTTTCTACCAAGCTAACTCCTCATCCTCTGCTGATAATTTCTTTGGTCTATATAAATATTTATCACCTTATAAAGTTTGAAATACATTGCTTAGCTCTTGAGTAGCCAAGCCAATCACAGGCTGAAGCCAGTTAATATCTCCCAGTAACTTTTGAAAATCATTAAGTGTCCTTAATTGGTTCTTCTGATTTGCACCTTTTGTAGCCTAACCTTTTGCAGACTTATTCTATATCCTAGATAATTAATAGAATCTCCTATTTGTATTTTTCCAGGGGCGATTTGCAATCTCTAGCAAGGCAAGGCTCTTTAGTTTTACTTCATCAAACATTCTTTCTAGGATATTTATATCTGAATCAGCCAATAGGATATCATCCATATAATGATAAATAATAGATTGGAGAAATTGTTTGCGTATCATCTCCAATGGCTCTTGTACAAAATATTGACACAAGATAGGGCTATTTAACATTCCTTTTGGCAGGACTTTCCAATGATATTTTTTTATTGGGCGACCTCTATTGAAGGTAGGTATTGAGAAAACAAACCTTTCCTTATCACATTCATGTAGAGGAATTGTGGAAAAGCAATCTTTTAGATCAATCACTATGATAGGCCATTCCTTAGGCAACAAGGAAGGCAATGGGATTCCAGGCTGGAAAGGAACCCATTGGCTGAATAATCTTATTAATTACTCTGAGATCTGTCAACATCCTCCATTTGCCAGATTTTTTACAATTGAGGGGATATTAATTTGTGTTTTCCACTGCTGTAACAGATCTCTTCCCCATAAGTTAATGGATATATCAACCATGTATGGCCTCAATTTTCTTATCTGAACTTCAGGTCTTGTACATTTAAGCTATATGGTGCTTTGCTTTCTTTGAGATAAAGTCCCAACTCCTTGAAATTGGATGTCTACTTCTTGAAGTAGCCAATTTGCAGGCCAAGATTTTGGAGAAATAATAGTAACATCTGCTCCAGTGTCGACCATTCCATCAATCTCAATATTGTTTACTAGTATTCCTGGCTTGAGCCTTTGATCCTCTACAGAAGTTTGTCAAAATATTCATTTTTGGCCCCCTTTTAGGTTTTTTGAATTGTTTATAGAATTTGCCTCAGCCTTATTATCTGGTCTCACATCTGTTTTTAGAGCAGTGACATTTAATTATCCTGAGGAAGAGAACTCTTCCTATCTGTACTGGGGCCTGCAAGAGCCCCTACCCAGGAGTTTTTTGGCAGGGTGTTTCCCCATTTGTCTATTGTTGGTCTATATTCCCTAGCCAAATGTCGGACTATCTTTTACATATTCCAGAAGGCATAGGCCCTCTTTTGGGATTAATTTGGTTTTCCCTGCAGTTTATTCTGAGATGATTCTACTCACCACAATTAAAACATTTGAAGTTTTGGGTCATCTTTAGGTCTCCAGTGGCAGCTATTAAGGTCATATCAGGTGAACAAGATCCAACATCAGCTGTATATCTAATCTACTCTTCTATTGATGCTGACCTTACCATTAGTGGTCTGATTATTTCCTTGAATTCAGCATTCGAATTTTCAAAGGGTAAAGACTCAATTATTGCTTTTCTTGCTGCTGAATCTGATATACTCCTTTCCACAGCTGAGGTTAGCCTTTGTAAAAAGTCGGGGAAGGTTTCTTTTGGACCTTGTATGACTTGAGAAAATGGTTCAAGTCTTTTCCCTGATTCTGCGACTTTGTCCCAGGCATTTAAGGCTGCCAACTGGCACAATGCAAAAGTTTCTTCATCATATACAGCTTTCACTTCTGTCTCAGCAAAGTGACCTTCACCAAGCAGCTGATCTTTGGAAATCTCTCTACCAACTGGCTCTATTTTGTCATGCTATCTCCCTCGCCTCATCTCTCCACCATGAGAACCATTGTAAATGTGCAGCAGGTTCTAGTATTGCTTTTGCCGTATCCTTCCACTCTTGGGGAGTTACTCTATTTTTAATAGCCCAAGAAGTCAGGATTTGTTTTACAGATGATGAATGCATTCCAAAATTAGCGAAAGTTTCCTTAAAATTTCTCAGTTCTAATACATCCACGGGTTGCCATTTGAATTCCTGATAACCCTGTAGATGATCATCGTCTGGAGGTCTTTGTTGTATACTAACTGGATGAGCTAAAGTTTGTTTTCTAATAACCTTTGGTTGGTTTTCTCTAATTTTATCTTCTGTCCCTACCTGAGTATTTTCCTTAACTGAAATTTTAAATTCCTCCCTTAAGGTCTGTGTCCACACTTCGTATCTCTCCTTTTGTTGCTCCTCCTGTTCTCTGAGTTCCTGTACTCTCTGTTCAAGGTTCTGCTTCCACATTTTAAATTTTTCTTTATATTGCAATTCTGATAGTCTGCTGTCTATTTTATTGTGATTGATTAATTTTAAAAGGTTATTCTCCAAGTCTTGCTTCCAGTCCTCATTGTTTTCTCTTTGCTGCTCAGTCTGATCTGTGAGCTGCTGCATCCTTTGTTCTAGCATCTTTTCCAGCACCTGTCTTCCACCTTCATTTTCATCTGTCTCTTATTCTGATCTGTAATTTCTTGTGTCTTCAATTCTAGTGTCTCCTCTAGGCCACATTGCCAAGTCTTAAATTTCTCTTTCTGTTGTTCATGCTGCTCTATAAATTCCTGTATCTTCTGTTCTAGGCCTTGCTTCCATAATGGTAGCTTCTCTTTATGTTGTAATTCTGATATTACAGCATCTACCTTATTTTTATTTACTAGCTTTAATAAATTACCCTCTAGACTTTGCTTCCAAATCTTATCTCTATCTCTTTGCTGTTCAGTCTAGTCTATGAAATTCTGCATCCTTTTGTCTAGCATCTCTTCCATCTCCTGTTTCCAAACTTTGTTCTCTTTCTGTTGCTTATCTTGACCTATAAAATCCTGAATCTTTAGTTTTAGTGTTTCCTCTAATCCCCTTTCTAAGGCAGATAAGTTTTTTCTAGAGCCCTGTCTTTTGAGAAGACATAATAAATCAAGAGAATAAATATTGCAGTACCAATAAATGACAAGATGTCTATTTCCTTTAAATCTATCCCTGTCGAACCATTCAAAACATCCTCCCATAAAGCCCAAAAGGTATTTATTGTGTTTCTCATCTTTTTTTTTCCCCTTTGGTTTTTCGAGACAGGGTTTCTCTGTGTAGCCCTGGCTGTCCTGGAACTCACTCTGTAGACCAGGCTGGCCTCAAACTCAGAAATCCACCTGCCTCTGCCTCCCAAGTGATTAAAGGCGTGTGCCACCACTGCCCGGCTCATCTTTAAGAATCAAAAAATTATATGTGTGTGTGTGTGTGTGTGTGTGTGTGTGTGTGTGTGTGTAATTTTATATTTATATGATTCAAGACACTGCAGTCCTCTCTGATTCTTTTATTCTCAGGGAGAGGCTGACTGTAGAAAGATCAGAGGCTTCTATGCTTCTGAGTTGGCTCTCTGTCTTTTGTTTGGGTTGCAGCTGGCAGGGTGTGTGTGTGTGTATGTGTGTGTGTGTGTGTGTGTGTGTGTGTGTGTGTGTGTGTGTGTGTGTGTGTATGCTGATCTCAGGCAGCCTGAAGCTCAAGCAGTCGGGAGAGTGGGTCTGGCTGTCCTGTGTCCTGTGTAAACATGGGGGATAGAGGGGAGGGAGCACAGAAAGGCACCCTTGGGCATAGATGCCCAGAACAGCTCATTGTGTCTGCCAGAAAACTACCTCCCTTGCAGGTAGTTGCGCTCCAGGGTCCCCCGTCCCTCCCTGGAAATCCAACACAGTGCTGCCCAAGTCCAGCTCCAAGCTAGGGTGCTGCCCCTGGTTGTAGCTGTCTGCCTAGGGCTTGGGGAGGAAGCCTCTCAGCAGTTCTGTGTAGACCCCTCAGACGCAGTCAGCTTTCAATCCACATACTGCTGCAGTCTTAGATCGCTGCTCCAGCCATTTATTGAGAAGTGGGAGGTGGGAGGTAGGGAGGAGGGGCAGTGGACTTTTATCTGAGGTTAGTTAGGTTCTAATCAATACTACGGGCGCCAATTTGTTGCAGTAAATCTCCAGTCCTAATAAGCCCGTGTAAAAACACACAACCCAGTTACAAGATTTATAAGCTGCATGCCTAGACCGGGCAGATTTACCACTACACTACTCTATTCCCCAGCTATGAGATCCCTTGCTACTTGTGGCTTCTCCAGGCCATGTGGTTCTGCTCCATCTTCCTTCTACCTCCTCTTCCTCCTCTCCCTTTCCTCCTCTCTCTTTCCTACACCTCCCCCACTCTCTAAGACCTCCAGCCCCACCTTTCCCTTCCATTGCCCAATCACAGGCTCTATCCTTTATTTGACCAGTTAAAATGGGGAGAAGGTTCGCATGAAATCACCTGAGTATATGATCTACTCCTCGGCATCTAGGAAGCAGAATTAGCATCAGAATACAAACAGCATCAGGGCAACCTACAATATTGGTTACAAATGTACTATGGGGGAAAGGGACTCACTATCCTGAACAAAGTAAAAACCTATAGTTTTTTCTAATCTGGAAATCTGGCTAAGAAAAAAACTACAGGTGCAAATGCCATCAACCATCTGTCCTGGTTTCTTTCCTTTAAAAAGTGATGATGGAGACTGAAGAGATGTCTCAGCACTTAAGAGCACCTCCTGCTTTTGCTCAAGGTCTGGACTCAGTTCTCAGCATCTACATCAAGTGGCTCATGACTTCCTGTAACTCCAGTTCCAGGGATCTGGACTCCATTGGCACCAGCATGTATAAATACTTATACTCCAGGCTTGTATGTGCAGATGCATGCACATACATAAAATACATAGATAGATAGATAGATGGATGGATAGATAGATATATAGATAGGTAAATAAAATGCTTTTTTAAAGTTCTGGTAATGGCTGGTGAATAGGGCTAGGCCAGGAAGAGGAGTGAGGAGATAGAGAAATAGGGAGGTATTTTTTTAATTAATTATTTTATTTATTTACATTCTAGTCATTGCCCCCCCAATTCCTCAACCCATTTCCCTACCCCCTTGCCTCCGAGAGGATGCTCCCCTCTCATCCTCCCAGGCTGTCGGGAGCTGTAATGGGAAAAGCTAATAACTAGTAGGTGATCATCCTGAAATAGCCTGCTTCAGATTATTATATAATCTGCGACAGGTGAGCCCTTATTAAGCAAGGCTGTAAGGGATTCATTTTAGGAAAGACTCCTGCTATTAATATGCTTTTTCTGTTATCATTAAACATATATAACAATCACTAAGTAGTAGCACACCCCTTTGGAGCAGATCTCTGCAGATCTACGAAGATGTACTGTCTTGTAGTGATGCTATATAGACAAATGGATGACTTAAGTCTTAATGATGATCCTATAAGAATTTCTAAAATTATATCAGTGATTATTAAACTCTTTTATAGTGGGACTGCTATTAGGTCCTTTTCTGATAGTCAAAACTGCAATGAGAACTCTTTTTTTTTTTTTCTGTTGACATCAAAACTTTTTTTATTTTATTTTTATTATTATTATTATTATTATTGATACTTTATTTACATTTCCAATGTTTCCCCTTTTCTGGGTCTCCTCTTTGGAACCCCCCTATCCCCTCCCCATCCCCGCCTCTATGAGGAAATTACACCTCCCACCCACCTGCCCACCCATCCCCATATTCCCACCTTGACATTCCCCTTTACTGGGGCCTCTAACACCCTCAGGCCCAAGGGCCTCTCCTCTCTCCCTGATGGCCATCAGGATGATATTTTCAA
>JAPYYD010000056.1:0-32396 GCA_028551405.1 Uromys caudimaculatus | reverse complement strand
CCTCCCCCGACCCCTGACCCCGCCGGCCCCGCCCCCAGGCACGCGGCCACGCCCTTCCTGCTCTTCCTGTCCTTCGTCCACGTCCACACCGCGCACTTCGCGGGGCCCGGGTTCGCGGGGCGGAGCCTGCACGGCGCCTACGGGGACAGCGTGGAGGAGATGGACTGGGTGGTGGGTGAGTGGGGCGGGGTCGCCGGGGTGGGCGGGGCCTCGGATGGGCGGGGTCACCCGGGGAAGTGGGCTGGGCCCTGGTGGGTGGGGCCTCAGGGGTGGGCGGGGCCAACGAAGGGAAGTGGGTGGGGACAGGGGCGGGGCCCTGGGTGGGCGGGGCCTCGAATACCGACCAGGAAGTGAGTTCTTTATAGCGGAAGTGGGCGTGGCTTGAGTCACAGACAGGAAGTGGTGGGTGGGGCTTGGTTTTCAGGACAGGAAGTGGCACACAGGGCCCGGTTCATGAACAGGAAGTGGGCAGGGCCTCGAATACCGACCAGGAAGTGAGTTTTGTAAAGCGGAAGTGGGCGTGGCTTGGGTCGCATACAGGAAGTGGCCCCGCCCGGCCCGGTGTGTGACCCCCGGCCCCGCCCCGCCCCGCAGGCCGCGTGCTCGCCGCCCTGGACGACCTGGGCCTCGCCGACCGCACCCTCGTCTACTTCACCTCGGACCACGGGGCCCACGTGGAGGAGCTCGGGGCGGACGGCGCGCGGAACGGGGGCAGCAACGGCGGCTTCCGGGGTCAGTGCGGGGCAGGGTGGGGCTGGGGCGGGGTCAGAGGCGGGACCACAGGATGCCACGCCCACAAGATGGCCGCCGCTATGATGCCGGTGTCGCTGGCCCCGCCCCTGACCACGCCCCCTCCCCGCCCCCCACAGGCGGCAAGGGCAACAACTGGGAGGGCGGCATCCGCGTGCCGGGCCTCGTGCGGTGGCCGGGGGTCGTCGCCCCGGGGTCGGAGGTCGCAGAGCCCACGAGCCTCATGGACGTCTTCCCCACCGTGGTGCGGCTGGCGGGGGCGGAGCTGCCCCGTGATAGGTGGGGGCGGGGCCAGGCATGGGGGCGGGGTGGGCGGGGTCACTTCCTGTGCGCAGAGCCTACTTCCTGTCTGGGAGCCCGGGCCCCACCCTCCACTTCCTGTTCAACCTCTGCCCCCTCACCCAGCCCCTCCCACCTCACCCCAGCCCCGCCCACCTCACCTCAGCCCCGCCCTCCTCACCTCAGCCCCGCCCACCTCACCTCAGCCCCGCCCTCCTCACCCCGGCTCCGCCCACCTCACGTCAGCCCCGCCCCCTCACCCGGCCCCGCCCCCTCTCCCGGCCCCGCCCCCAGGACGATCGATGGGCGGGACCTGATGCCGCTGCTGCGGGGGGAGGCGCGGCGCTCGCCCCACGACTTCCTGTTCCACTACTGCAACGCCCACCTGCAGGCCGTGCGCTGGCGCGAGGGTGAGGGGCGGGGCCGGGTGCGGGGCCTGGGCGGTGGGCGGGGTCTGGGTGGGCGGGTCTTCACCTCTTCGCATCGGGCCTCATTTCCATATTCAAATGGCCAACTCGGGCCTGGTTCTCGCATTTGCATATTTGATTTGCTTCCTTTGCATATTCTAATGAGCAATGCCCTGCAAGACTTCCATATTTACATATCCTGTTTGCTGACCCCTCGTTAGCCACATTTGCATATTCATGACCCATTCCCCCCTACAGGTCTCATTTGCATAACTGGTTTCTGTGTCATTCACTAGTCGCCTCATTTGCATAAATTCCTCCGTCATTTGCATGTCTTTGCTCCCCCCTGTAATTTGCATATCTTGTTCACTGAGCCCCATCTGCCTCCCCTCATCTGTATCTCATTTGCATCTCATTTGCATCTCATTTGCATCTCATCTGCATGCCCCGCCCAGGCCCCGCCGTGTGGAAGGCGCTGCACTTCACGCCCGTCTTCAGCCCCGCGGGCGCCAACGGCTGCTTCCCCTCCCTCGTCTGTCACTGCCGCGGCCACGCCCACATCACCAACCACGACCCGCCACTGCTCTTCGACGTCGCCCGCGACCCCGGCGAGCGCCACCCCCTGACCCCAGCCGAGGAGCCGCGCCACGCCGAGGTCCTGGCCGTCATGGCCGCCGCCGCCCGCTCCCACGCCGCCGCCGTGGATCCCGTGCCCGACCAGCTGTCGCCAGGCAACGTGGTGTGGAAGCCGTGGCTGCAGCTGTGACGGCCACGCCCACCGGACGCGTCACCGTTGTCATACCAACGACGGGCATGCAAATGGTGAGTATGCAAATGAGCGTTCAAATGAAGAATAGCCACATGCAAATTGACAGTATGCAGATTATGCAAATGCAATGCAAATGAAGCCGCTCAGTATTAAACATTTCCTGTGGACTCGAATATGCAAATGAAGAACATGCACATGATTATGCAAATGGCCATGCAAACGGCCCTGCACATGGAGAATATGCTAATGAAGCCGCCCAGGTTTTGAACTTCATGCATTTGAATATGCAAATGAGACCGATTATCGACCTTAACCTGGACCTTTGAATATTTGACTGATATGCAAATGAGGCCGCGTGCGTATGCAAACGAGGCCCCGTGCGTATGCAAATGAGGCCCCGTGCGTATGCAAACGAGGCGCGGTCTACTTGAATGTGTGAATGTTCAGTCTCCATTTTCCTTCTCAATAAACGAACACTTGGAGCCCAGGCTGGACCATGGTGTCGCAGGTGTAGCCTCGACTCCGGGGCTGGAAACGGACTCCTGGGTGGGGGTGGAGACAGGATAAGCACCCTAGGAAGACCAGGCCACGCCCACTTAGCGTCAGGCCCCGCCCACCGAGCCAGGTCCCCGCCCACCACCCCAGACAGTGATGATGGCAGCCAGGATCCTGGCCACGCCCACTCAGCGTCAGGCTCCGCCTACCGAGCCAGGTCCCCGCCCACCGCCCCGGACAGTGATGATGGCAGCCAGGATCCTGGCCACGCCCACTCAGCGTCAGGCTCCGCCCACCGAGCCAGGTCCCCGCCCAGCGCCCCAGACAGTGATGATGGCAGCCAGGATCCTGGCCACGCCCACTCAGCGTCAGGCTCCGCCTACCGAGCCAGGTCCCCGCCCACCGCCCCAGACAGTGATGAAGGCAGAAAGGATCATGGCCACGCCCACTTATCCTAAGGCTCCGCCTACCGAGCCAGGTCCCCGCCCACCGCCCCTGGACAACCATGATGGCAGCCAGGATCCTGGCCACGCCCACTCAGCGTCAGGCTCCGCCCACCAAGCCAGGTCCCCGCCCACAGGGTCCGGGACGGACGAGGTCTCCCTCCTGTGCCTGTTTCGCCTCTACTGCCCCGGACTACATTCCCCAGGCTGTGGGCGGGGCCTCCGCATGCGGCGCGGCCTCGACCTGGGACTACGTTTCCCAGGATGCCCTACGGGCTCGCCATGGGCGTTCCCCGTCCGCGCCTGCGCCCATTTCTCCCCTACTGCTGCCCCGGACTACATCCCCCACAATGCGCCGCGGTGAAACCCGGAAGTGCGCCTCCCGCGCGTCGTGGTGGCGTGGGCCGAGGGCCGAAGCGGGACCCGCGCTTCCCGTGAGTCCCCGCGGCGCGGAGAGCCGCGTTTCCGGCCCGGTCCGCACTCGCTTCCGGCTTTTTCCGAGGCGTTTCCTTTTTGTTTCTGAAGACTACATTTCCCAACGTGCACCGCGGCGCCTCGCATTACCTTGCTGGCCCTGATGGCGCCCTGCGAAGACGTCATGGCGCCCTTTTAGTGCAGGGGATTCTGGGAATCGTAGTTCCCGGGCCCCGGGTCGCTTCCCCAGGACTCAGAGCTAAACATAGCGAGTAATGAAAATGTATAAAATTAGGAATAATAAATAAAAATGTGAATATAAATGTAAATAAAGTAAATGATGAAAACATGAGGTGAAAATCAAAGTGAAAAAATGTGAAAACGATAAATAATAAAAAAAAATGTGAAAGACGGAATAAAAAACACGTAGAGTGAAATGCGAAATATGGAATAAAAATAAGAAACCGTAAAATAAAATTAAAGCGAGACGGGGAAAAACGCACAGGAACCAAATAACAAATAAAAAACAACAATGCGAACGATGAAATGAAAAACGGAAATTGAAATAAAAATTAAAAAATGAAAATGACAAAAAAACCTTAAATTACGAAATATGAAGAACAACGCAAAGCGCGAACGCAAAGGGAATAAAAATCAATGTCAGGAAAACAAATCTGCGGAAATAGAATATTTAGCTTATAATGTGATTTATTTGATTTATTATATGATTTATAGTCACTCGTTCTGTTTATTGCATGATCTAAGAATTGGATGTAATCGGATAAATTTAATAAGCTAAATTATTCAATTATTAATTGAATTATTATAATTATATTATAATTACATGTATTTACTCTATATTATAATTATATTATATTAATAAAAATTAATCCATTATTCAATTGAATTAAATAAATTGGACAATAAAGTGGATTGAATTTACTGAAACAATTGAATTTATCGAAGTCAAAGGAAATTGATAAAAGCGCGAGCGCGCGATACCGGAAATACAAATATCAGACCGCGAACCAAACGTCGAACGGCGTGAAAAATGAATTCTTGTAAATTTAGCGGGAACCGGAAACGGAAGGGAGCGGGGTTAAATTTTGAGAAAAAAAAACATCGGAAATGATGGAAGTAGAGAGAAGACAATAATAATAATAAAAACCAAAAACACGGTGAGCGCTGAAAAACCTTTATTCACTCATTTTTATTTTATCGATTGATTTATGTTTACTTTATTCATTTTTATTCATTGATTTATGTTTATTTTATTTATTGATTTATTTTTATTTTATTTATTGATTCATTTTCATTTTATTGATTAATTTTTAATATTTATTCATTTATTAATTTTTATTTCATTGATTTATGTTTACTTTATTCATTGATTTTATTCGTTGATTTATTTTTATTTTATTTATTGATTTATTTTATATTTTAATTATTCATTCATTTTTATTTTATTGATTGCTTTATGTTTACTTTATTCATTGATTTTTATTCGTTGATTTATTTTTATTTCATTCATTGATTTATTTTTATTTCATTGATTTAATTTTATATTCAATGTTTTTTCAAATTTATTCAATTATTAACTTTTATTTCATTTATTGGATTATTTTATTCACTCATTTATTATATTTATTATTGATTTTATTCATTGATTTTTTATTTCATTCATTTCGACGACGCCGACGCCGAGGCGCGGAATTGAATGAAAAATTAAAATAAAAAATATTAAAGAAAAAAAGGAATAAAATCCGATCAATCACCGTCGTCCGCGAAATCGAAAAAGCGAAAGAAAAGCGGAGACGATTGATCCGCGGGGAAAAAAAACGGAACAAAATCGATTAATTCGCCCGCAACGTAAAACTAAAATTAAAATTAAAAATTAAAAGGAAATAAAAGTCGTTCGGCGATGCGCGAGGTCGATAAAAAAGGAAACGGAAACGAGAGAAAATCAATCGGATTTCTCCGGAAATCGCAGAAAGGGAATTATGATAATCAATAAGAATAGTTAAATTTAAATAATCAATGGATAATTAACAAAAAACTAATAATAACTAATTAATAAAAGGAATTAAACCGATTTCTGATCGGCTATTGCTTATTGATTGACTGACAGGGAGTGATTGGCGGCTGATGCACTGTGGATTATTGATGATTGAATATTGATTGATTGATTGATTGATTGACAGCTGGCGGGGCATCGACAGCTGAGGGAGTGTTAGCGGTGATTGATCGATTGATGATTCGTCGATTGACTGACAGCTGCCGGGGATGGCTGACTGGTTTCCGGTCCGGTGTGGGTTATTGGTTGATTGATTGACAGAGTGAGGATCATTGCTGATTGATCGCTGTTCATTTGACAATCGATCGGTGATCGATTGACAGGCAGCGGGGTATCGGTGGCCGATGCATGATTACTGATGATTGATCGATCGATGGCTGCACATTGGCTTCGGATGGATTATTGATCGACGCATTGATCACTGATTGGCAGTGGGCGGTGTCTCCTGTTCACCACGGACGCCCGATTGATCGGAGACTGATTTTCATCGATTGACTTCAGATCGTTGGTATTGATCGGTTATTGATTATCGATTGATCATTGATCAATTGATTGGTTATTGATCAATTATCGATCAGTTGGCATTCGCCGACCGGCTGACGATTGAGTTGGTATTGATTGGTTATTGATTATCGATTAATTATCGATCAGGCTGACGATGGCCTGTCAGTGATCGATCACCGATCCATCACCAATCGCCTGCAGATCGCACGTAAATCACCCATCGGCCGCGGATCCCAGAGCTGCCAACGATCGATCGCTCGCGGGTCAGCGCTCGGTTTCCGTTCGCTCCCCGTTATTGATCGATCGGTTATTGATCGACTCGTGGATGGAGGATCGATCGGGTTATCGATGGCTAGCGGCTGACTGCTTATTGATCGGTTGAGGAATATTGATTGATATCGATTTTTTATTGATCGCGGACTGACAGCTGATTCTCGGATATCGATCAGTTATTGCTTATAATCGATTACCGATCGGAGGCGGATGATGGATCGATTCGGCGAACTATCGATTACCGATCGCTTATCGGCTATCGATCGCCTTGCACGCGGCTTCCTCCGGGCCAGGCAGGGGACTCGGGCGCCATTGCCGGAGCTCGCGGTCATCCCCCAGCCTCCCGCCGACGCCCCGCCCCCGCCCACCTCGCTGTGCTTGCGCTACGTCAGTGGGCGTGGCCTCAGCGCCGCCAGCCCCGCCCCTCAGGGAGGAGAACCGGCCCGCACCGGCCGAACGGGTAGGCCCCGCCCGTCACCTGAGAGCGAGGCTGCGAGCGACGCGGGAAGAGCTCGCGGTGCGGACCCGGGGTCGCGGTGAGGCCTGGACGCGGTGGGCGGGGCCCCGGCGTGCGCGGGAACGCGGGGAGGGCGTGGCCGAGCGCGGAGCTCGTTAATATTTACACAGCGGTGGGCGGGGCCTGGGGGCGAGTGACGGCGGCCGCGCGGATCCGCAGACAGGAAGTCCCGCCCCCGAGCGAGTGAGCGAGCGAGCGGCAGCGTCCTTCATGGCGGAGCCCGGGCAGAGAGCAGTGCGGTGAGTCCCGGCCACGCCCCTGGTGCGGTGGCCACGCCCCCTGCGCTGTCCGTCGGGCGCGGTCCCGCCCGGGGACTTGTATATGCTAATGAGGACGTGGGTACGCGGGGCGGGGATTTGAATGACAGTGAATCTCACGTACTGTATGCTAATGAGCTGATGAATAATTATGAGGCTATTTGCATGAAACTAGAATCTGTTTCCTTTCCTTGCGCTAACGACGTCATGAATAATCACGGCGTTCATTTGCATACGGGCCAAGCTCCCCGAATACTAACAGCGATTTGCATAGAAGAAAAGCTCGCTCTCCGGTATGCTAATGAGCTGCTGAATAACCATGAGCCCGATTTGCATGCACGCCCAGCTCGCCCTCACTTTTCCTGCTAAGCGCTAATGAATAATCATGAGGTTAATTTGCATTCCACCCTACTTGGGCTTTCCCTCCCTTATGATGATGAGCTCATTTGCATGGCTCCGCCCCTTGTGCAACACAGCCTCCATGACATCACCGCCCCGCCCCCGTGTCTCCGCCCACCCGCAGGCCCCGCCCCCTGGCCCTACTGTGCGCCCTGCTGGCCTCCGCCTCCGCCCTGCGCCCGCCCCCACCCCGCCCCAACTTCCTCATCATCATGGCCGACGACCTGGGCGTCGGGGACCTGGGCTGCTACGGCAACGACACCCTCAGGTGGGCGGGGCTTGCGCCGTGACGTCATCAAGGGCTGGTCGGTTCGGGGCGGGGCCTGACGCTTGGGCGTCATCGGGGATAAGTGGGCGGAGTCATAGGCGCGGCTCAGCTCTGAGAACAGGAAGAGGAGGGCGGGGCAGGGCAAGGACAGGAAGTGACCCCGCCCTGACTCTGCTCTGACTCCGCCCCGCCCCCGCCCCGCCCCGCCCTGGCTCCGCCCTGAGCCCTGCCCTGACTCGGCCCTGACCCCGCCCCGCCCCGCCCAGGACCCCCAACATCGACGGCCTGGCCCGCGACGGCGTCCGCCTCGCCCACCACCTGGCCGCGGAGTCGGTGTGCACGCCCAGCAGGGCCGCCTTCCTCACGGGGCGTTACCCGCTGCGCTCAGGTGACCCCGCCCCGCCCGCCCCGGCCACGCCCTCGCCCGACGGTGACGTCATTTCCCATCCCGGCCCCGCCCACATTCCGCACTTCCCACCCTGACTCTGCCCCACAAACCCCGGCCCCGCCCCAGCCCGACGTCGACGTCATTTCCCGTCCCCCCCCCGGCCCCGCTCCGCCCTGCCCCGGCCACGCCCTCGCCCGACTGATGGTGACATCATTTCCCGCCCCGCCCCGCCCGCAGGGATGACGTCGGGCCGCGGGCACCGCGTGCTGCAGTGGGCGGCGGGGGCGGGGGGGCTGCCCCCCGAGGAGGTGACCTTCGCGCGGGTGCTGCAGGAGCGCGGCTACGTCACGGGGCTCGTGGGTGAGTGGGCGGGGCCGGGGAAGGCGGGGCCCGGGTACCGGGAGAGGAAGGGGGCGGGGCCTATGTCCCAAACAGGAAGTGGGTTCTGGGACAGGGAAGTGGAGGGCGGGACCCGGTTATGAGAAACAGGACGTGGATTTGGGGAACAGGAAGTGGATTTGGGGAACAGGAAGTTGATTTGGGGAACAGGAAGTTGATTTGGGTACAGGAAGTGGATTTGGGGAACAGGAAGTGGATTTGGGGAACAGGAAGTGGATTTGGGGAACAGGAAGTTGATTTGGGGAACAGGAAGTTGATTTGGGGAACAGGAAGTTGATTTGGGGAACAGGAAGTTGATTTGGGTACAGGAAGTGGATTTGGGGAACAGGACGTGGATTTGGGGAACAGGAAGTGGATTTGGGGAACAGGAAGTTGATTTGGGGAACAGGAAGTTGATTTGGGTACAGGAAGTGGATTTGGGGAACAGGAAGTGGATTTGGGGAACAGGAAGTGGAGGGCGGGGCCTGGTTTTAAGAAAGAGGAAGTGGATTTGGGGAACAGGAAGTGGATTTGGGGAACAGGAAGTGGGTTCTGGGACGAGGAAGTGGAGGGTGGGGCCCAGTTTTGAGAAACAGGAAGTGGATTTGGGGCCTGGTTTTAGGAACAGGAAGTGGATTTGGGGACAGGAAGTGGGTTCTGGGAAGAGGTAGTGGAACAGGAAGCGGCCCCGCCTGCCCTCACTCTGACCCCTGACCCCCCCGGCCCCGCCCCGCCCCGCAGGGAAGTGGCACCTGGGGCTGAGCTGCCACGCCCGGGGCGACCTCTGCCACCACCCGAGCACCCACGGCTTCCACCACTTCCTGGGCCTCCCGCTCGGCATGATGGCTGACTGCGCGGGGGCGGGGCCCTCGGAGAAGGCCGGGCGGCTGGGGCGGGGCCTGCGCGGGGCGGGGTGGGGCCTGGCGGCCCTGGCGGCGGCCGTGGCCGGGGGGCGGGTCCTGCTGGGCCGGGGGCGGGGCCGGCTGGCGTGGTGCTGGTGGGCGGGGCTTGCGGGGCTGGCGCTGGCGGCGGCCATGCTGGAGGTGGGGTCGCGGGCGGTGGGCGTGGCCGTGGCGCGGCTCGACTGCTTCCTGATGCGCAACGCGAGCGTCACCCAGCAGCCCCTGCGGCCCGGGGTCGACGCCCTGCTGCTGCGCGAGGCCGAGGCCTTCCTGGGCAGGTGAGCGGGCGGGGCCCGGGGGCGGCATAGTGGGCGGGGCCTGGGTGGGCCGGGACATAAAGTGGGCGTGGCCACTGCTGGGGCAACGGCTGGAAGTGGGCGTGGTCAGCACCCAGGGTGGACTCGGTGGGCGTGGCCGCAGGGTGGACATGGTTGGGCGTGGGCGGCTGAGCCTTCCTGTGCTGACCCCGCCCCTGCCCCGCCCGCCCCAGGCACGGCCACGCCCCCTTCCTGCTGCTGGTGTCGCTGCTGCAGGTGCACACGCCCCTCCTGACCGCGCCCGCCTTCCGGGGCCGCAGCGCGCACGGGCGCCTGGGGGACGGCGTGGAGGAGATGGACTGGGCCGTGGGTGAGTGGGCGGGGCCGGGGCGGGCGGGGCCTGGGCGGGGTCACCAGGGAGGGCAGGGTTGGCAAAAGGAAGTGGGTGTGGCCTAGAGGTGGGACAGGAAGTGGGCGGGGTCGCAGGGTTGGGCGGGGTCAGCAACAGGAAGTGGGCAGTTGTGGGCGGGGCCTGCTTGGATTGACAGTCGCTGCCGGACATGCGGTGTGCGTAGCGTTACTGTGACCCCGCCCCTCTCCCCGCCCCGCAGGCCGCCTGCTCGCCGCCCTGGACCGCGAGGGCCTCGCCGACCGCACCCTCGTCCACTTCACGTCCGACAACGGGGGCTGGGTCGAGGCCCGGGCGGGGGGCGCGCGGCTCGGGAGCTGGAACGGCGTCCACCGGGGTGAGCGGGCGGGGCCGGGGCGGGGCCGTGGGGTCGCTGGGCCACTGCCTGTCCCCAGGGATTCACTTCCTGTCTCCATTGAGCCACTTCCTGTCCCTCCCGGGTCACTTCCTGTTCTACCACCATCACTTCCTATGCGGTAGACCCCGCCCCGCCCCCTGACTGACACTGGGCCCCGCCCGCCGCTCTTACTGCCCCCTTGACCTCACTTCCTGCCCCGCCCTGTGACCTCACTTCCTGCCCCGCCCTGTGACATCACTTCCTGCCCCGCCCCATGACCTCACTTCCTGCCCCACCCCGTGACCTCACTTCCTGTCCCGCCCGCAGGCGGGAAGGGCACCGGCGGCCTCGAGGGCGGCATCCGCGTCCCCGGCATCTTCCGCTTCCCGGGCGTCGTCCCCCGGGGGCGGGTCCTGGCCACGCCCACCAGCCTGATGGACGTCTTCCCCACCCTGGTCGGTCTGGCAGGCGGGGCCCTGCCCGCGGACAGGTGGGCTGGGGCGGGGCCTGCGGGGCAGGCGGGGCCAGGACAGGAAGTGAGCGGGGCTCAGAAGGAGGTGGGCGGGGCTCAGACAGGAAGTGGGTGGGGCTCGGATAGGAAGTGGGTGGAGCTTTGAGTACGCCCGGCCCCGCCCCGACAATGTGCCTCACACTGCCCCGCCCCGCAGGGAGATTGACGGGCGCGACCTGCTGCCCCTGCTGCGCGGGGAGACCCCGCACTCGCCCCACGACTTCCTGCTGCACTACTGCGAGGTCTTCCTGCACGCGGCCCGCTGGGTGCAGCGCGACAGTGAGTGCGCGGGTGGGGTCACTTCTGGGTCGCCACAGGGTCGCTTCCTGTCCCACCGGGGTCACTTCCTGTGTCTGGGGAGTCCCTTCCTCTACTACATACTGTCTGCCGGCCTCACTTCCTGTCCTGTGAGGTCACTTCCTGTGTCTGGGGAGTCCCTTCCTCTACTACATACTGTCGGCCAGCCTCACTTCCTGTCCTGTGAGGTCACTTCCTGTGTCTGGGGAGTCCCTTCCTCTACTACATACTGTCGGCCAGCCTCACTTCCTGTCCTGTGAGGTCACTTCCTGTGTCTAGGGAGTCCCTTCCTCTCCCACATCCGCTTTCCTGACCTCACTTCCTGTCCTGTGAGGTCACTTCCTGTCTCTTCCCTTCCAATTCCTTTCTTTGCGCCTCACTTCCTGTGTCTGGAGAGGTACTTCCTGTTCTTTGGAGTCACTTCTTGTCTCCTGGTCACCCTGACCTCACTTCCTGTGCCCTGGGAGTCACTTCCTGTCCCTGACCTCACTTCCTGTCCCCTGACCTCACTTCCTGTCCCCTGACCTCACTTCCTGTCCCCCCCCCCCCCCCGCAGCCGGCCAGGTGTGGAAGGCGCACTTCATGACCCCGACCTTCGACCCCCCGGGCTCCGGCGGCTGCGGCGGCCATGACAGCGACAGCGACGAGGGCGAGGTCGTCCCGGACGCCGCGCTGTGCTCGTGCGTGGACGGGGTCGAGGAGCACGACCCCCCGCTGCTCTACGAGCTGACCTCCGACCCGGGCGAGGCGCGGCCGCTGCCGCCGGGGGCGTGGCCTGCGGGGGCGGAGTCGGCGCTGGCGCGTGTGCGGCAGGAAAATGGCCGCCTGCGGCGGGCGATGTCGCAGACGCCGCAGCAGCTGGGGTCGCTGTACACGGTGTGGCGGCCATGGCTGCAGCCCTGCTGCGGGCGGGCGTGCGCCTGCGACCTCGAGGGGGGCGGGGACGGGGGCGGAGCCTGGGGGCCGGACTTCCTGTGAGCACGCCGGGGTGGGGCTTCCTGTCAGGTTCAGGGCTTCCCATCTGAGCGAGGACTTCCTCTGTGGGTCAGGACTTCCTGTCAGGGCGGGGACTTCCTGTCATGGTGGGGACGTCCTGTTAGGGCCAGGATTTCCTGTCAGGGCCGGACTTCCTGTGAGCACACCGGGCGGGGCTTCCTGTCGGGTTCAGGGACTTCCTGTCTGAGCGAGGACTTCCTGTCATGGTGGGGACTTCCTGTTATGGAGGGGACTTCCTGTCTGGGGCTGGGCTTCCTGTCACGGCGGGGACTTCCTGTCGGGTTCAGGACTTCCCACCTGAGCAAGAACTTCCTCTGTAGGTCAGGACTTCCAGTCAGGGCGGGGACTTCCTGTCAGGGCAAGGACTTCCTTTCAGGATGAGGACTTCCTGTTAGGACAGGGACTTCCAGTCGGGTTCAGGGACTTCCTGTCATGATGGGGACTTCCTGTCTGGGGCTGGGCTTCCTGTCAGGCTGGGGACTTCCTGTTATGGAGGGGACTTCCTGTCTGGGGCTGGGCTTTCTGTCAGGGCGGGGACTTCCTGTCGGGTTCAGGGACTTCCTTTTTGGGGTCGGACTTCCTGTTGAGTCCGGGTATGAATTTCCTGTCGGGGTCAGGACTTCCTGACGAGGTCTTGAGTTCCCGACCTCCTGAGCGACAACTTCCTGTCAGGGTGGAGACTTCCTGCCTAGGAAGGGATTTCCTGTGTAGGTGGGCACTTCCTGTCTACATGGGATCTTCCTGTCAGGGCCTGGACTTCCTGTCTGGAGAGGAGTAGAGCTGAAGACATGAGGCCCCGCCTCTCACTTCCTGTGTCAGCCAAGGCCACGCCCCCGACAGATCCTGTTGTCGTCAGACTCCGCCCCAGTGACATCGCCCAAAGCTCAGCCCCACCACCTCAGTGTCTCATTTGCATAAGAATTCACTGAAATCCATTGGAGGGATGTGGGTCATTAACATATTCATTTGCATAAATTTCCATGCTCCGGGATGAGGTCATAACAGCACGGGGGTGGGGAGAAGGGCGGGGCTGAAACCTCCCCTGTTGTTTGTTCCCCAGCGCTCTTTACTTTTCTCGCTCTCGCTGCCTGAATAAATCACTCCGCATTTGCATAAAGCCCGCCTCCCGTGCCTCATTTGCATCACGCCGCCATCTTAACCCTGATTTTCATTTTATTTTTTTACCGGGGCCCTGCCCCCGCCCTCCCCCTCCGCCCTCCCCCTTCCCCACCCAACCCCGCCCCAGGTGCGGCGACGCCCATGATGGCGCTCGGATGACGGACGATCAGGGTCCCGGGTCAGTGATGTCGTCGGGGGCGGGGCCTATGTCAGCATATGAGAATCAGGGCGCGGCCAGGTTCCGGGTGCACGCTGAGCATCCTGGGACCTGGGGGCGGTGACCTAGACAGGAGCGGAGCCTGCAGGGGCAGGGAACAGGAAGTCAGTGCGGACAGGAAGTCCCGCCCCCGATAGGAAGTCCTGCCCCGAAGTCGTCTCTGGGCCACCCGGCCCACGACCCGCCTTTATTGTGACCCCGCCTCCCCCCGTCCCCACTCACCGCCCTCCTTGAAGCACAGACGCCGCTTCTGGTAGGCGACGAAGCTCGACACCGCGCCAGCGAGCGCGGCCACCACGGCGGCCACCACGCCCGGGATCAGGCCCTGCGGGGTCTCTGCTGGGAAAAATGGACGGAGTTCACAGGGGTGGGGCCTGAGGGCTCGGGACTTCCTGTCGGGGTCGGGACTTCCTGTCAGGGTCGGGGACTTCCTGTCGGGGTGGGGACTTCCTGTCCGGGTGGGGACTTCCGGTCGGGGTTGGGGTTTTCTGCCGGGGTGGGGACTTCCTGTCAGGGCTGGGGTTTTCTGTCGGGGTGGGGACTTCCTGTCGGGGGCGGGGACTCCCTGTCGGGGTGGGGATTTCCTGTCGGGGTCGGGGACTTCCTGTCGGGGTGGGGACTTCCTGTCCGGGTGGGGACTTCCGGTCTGGGTTGGGGTTTTCTGTCGGGGTGGGGACTTCCTGTCAGTGTGGGGAGTTCCTGTTGGGGGCGGGCTCTCACCCTCAGGCTGGGGCGCGTCTCCCCCGTGGCCTCCACTTCCTGTGGAGAGAAATTAGGACAGGAAGTGAGTGGGTGGGGCATCAGGTGAGGGACAGGAAGCGGAAGCAGGGGGTGGGGCATCAGGTGAGGGACAGGAAGCGGGAAGCAGGGGGTGGGGCATCAGGTGAGTGACAGGAAATGGGAAGGGGGCGGGGTACCGAGAAACAGGAAGTAGGGACAGGGCCCGAGGGGAGGAACAGGAAGCAGGAAGCAGGGGACGGGGCATCAGGTGAGGGACAGGAAGTGAGTGGGCGGGCACAGGTGAGGGACAGGAATCCGGAAGCAGGGGGCGGGCCTCACCTGCTCCTCCTCCCCGGCCGGCCACGCCCTCAAGGTCGCTGTCCGAGATCCCGCCTTCAGCGACGTCATTACACAGAAGCGTGGATTTGCATAAAATTAGCATAAATTAGCGAGCGGCTCAAAGGGAGACCCAGGGGAGATTTGCATAAATTAACGTGGGGGAGGCACAAGTCCGCATATCAATGAGACTGGGGATGCTCACGGGGTCAGGGGGGCTCATTAGCATGGATTAGCATACAGGGTGGAGAGGGATGGGGAGCGGGCGTGGCCTCGGGAAGCGGGCGTGGTCAACAGCCTGTAATTAGCATGGGAGAACCCGCGGTTAGCATACATTAGCAGACGACGTCGGCGAGGCGGGGAAGCAGCGACGTCATCCGTGGGCTCCGCCCTCATTAGCATGCGTTAGTCCTGGCGCCTGTGATTAGCATAAACCCCGTCAGCCCCGTGCTCATTAGCATAGGACCTCTTTAATTAGCATGAGCCGGGCTCTGGGAGAAGGCTCGTTCGCTCATTAGCATAGTCCAGGGCTCATTACCATAAACCAGGTCTCATTTGCATAGACGTGGCCGCTTAGCATAAGCCTACACATTTGCATGCAGTGCCCGATAATTAGCATAGAGTGAGGCTCTTAGCATACCAGGGAACATTGGCATAAAGCAGACCTCATTTGCATAACCCCGAACATTTGAATGCTCCCTCCGCTAATTAGCATAAGCCAGACGCAGCTTCCTGTCTCTCATTAGCATAACACGCCTGCCCGTTAGCGCACAATTAGCATGCGCCGCAGCTCATCAGCATAGCCCCGCCCACCCGCCGCGTCCCCGCACTCGCCCCGCACACCTGAGTCCCCGGGAGGCCGGGGCGGACCCGGATCCGGCCTGGGCCGGTTCCCCGGCCTCGATGGCTTCCCGTCGTGGTCGTCGGCGCCTGGGGCCGGGGCACGGGTGTGAGGCTCCGCCCATGGGGCCGACCCGGCGACCCCGCCCCTCCCCGCACCCCTGGCCACGCCCCGCGCGCTGTCACTCACCCCCAGCCAGCGCATCCTCGAGGTCGAAGCCGCCTGCGGGAGGGTGGGGTCAGGGCGGGGACAGGAAGTGGAGAATTAAAACAGGAAGTGTGTGGAGGACGGACAGGAAGCCCCGCCTCCCAAGACCCCCTCCCTATAAACCCTGAGGCGGAGAGTGCCGACCCCGCCCTCCTCGTGGGCGTGGCCGCAGGCCCCGCCCCATCCCGACCCCGGCCTCACCTGAGGGCTTCTTGGGCGTTGGAGCCTTGGGCGTCGGCTTCTTGTGGGAGCCTGGGGTGGGGAGGGCGTGGTCATGCAAATGAGCGCGGGCAAAGACACCACCCATGTCGCCGGGAGCCCCACATGCAAATGCGACTCGTTTGCATATTCATGGCCCAATTTGCATGCGCGGCGCCATTTTTAGTTTTAATTTCGCTTTAAATTTTAACCAAAGCCCCGCCCCTCGCCCGGCCGCTCATTTGCATGACTCAGGCCCCACCCGGCCACGCCCCGGCCTCACTGTCGTCATCGAGCGCGTCCGCCAGGCTGAAGTCGTCGCCGCCGTCGGCTGCAGGGGCGGGGCGCAAACCGGAAGTCGAGGGGCGGGGATTCCCCCGAGACATAAACGAAACAAAGTTAATTAAAAATCGCGCGACCCCGGCCCTGGCGTCACTTCCGCCTCCCGCACGGCCACGCCCCGAGCCCCAACCCCGGGAGGAAAAATAAATTACAAAAAAAAAAAAAATTTCCTGCCATTTTATTTCCCTTTACCTCCCGGCCCCGCCCTCTGACGTCACACGCGCGGCCGCGCCCTCCCCGGGGATTCCCCCGCGGGCCACGCCCTCCCGCGCGGCGCTCTAAACAATGTGATCTGAGGCAGGAGAGCGGCCGCGAGCGCCAGCGGGGCCGAGACCGGGAACTGACCGCGAACCTGTGACCCCCGACCCCCGACCTCTGACCCCCGAGCCCGGCCTCACCTTCGACCCGCACCGCAGCCGCGAGCAGCGCCAGGGCCAGCACCGCGAGCATCGCTGCCGCGCCCGACATGACTGAGTGACAGGCGGGCGGAAGGGCAGGGCCGCGGGGCGGGAAACGCCCATCCGGGCGCGGGACACGCCCACCGCGCGCAGGACACGCCCACAGCGTGGCCCCCCGTAGACGGGCCACGCCCCCAGAAAGAGGGCACCACGCCCACTGAGGGACGGGAAAACGGGATAAACTGGGCCTGGGGGTGATTGACGGCCGACGGACTGCACAGGGCGAGGTCTGGAGGGACGGACACGCCCCCGGGGCGGAGTCTAGCCCGAGGAGGAGAACCACGGCCACTGCTAGGCGGGAGAACTGGATAAACCGGGCCTGGGGGTGATTGATGGGCGATGGCCGGCGCTGGGCGGGGCCTGGAGGGACGGACACGCCCCTGGGGCGGAGTCTAGCCCGAAGGAACAGAGCCACGGCCACTGCCAGGCGGGAAAACGGGATAAACCGGGCCTATGGTGATTGACAGGCGCTGGAGGCCGCTAGGCGGGGCCTGGAGGGACGGACACACCCGGGGGCGGAGTCTAGCCTGAGGGGGCACAGCCACGGCCACTGCCAGGCGGGAAAACGGAATAAACCGGGCCTGGGGGTGATTGACGGGAGATGGCGGGCGCTGGGCGGAACCTGTAGGGACTGACACGCCCCCGTGGGCGGAGTCTAGCCTGAGGGGGCAGAGCCACGCCCCCTGAGGACGGGCACCACGCTCACTGACGGGCGGGAAAACAGGACAAAACGGGCCTGGGTGTGATTGACGGGCGATGGACGGTGCTGGGCGTGGCCTGGAGGGACTGGCACGCACCAGGGGCGGAGTCTAAACCGAGAGAGCAGAGACACGGCCACTGCCAGGCGGAAAAACGTTATAAACCTGGCCTGGGTTGATTGACCGGCAATGGCCGGCGCTGGGCGGGGTCTGGGGGTGGGACAGGCCCCGGGGGCGGAGTCTAGCTTTTGGGAGCACAACCACGCTTTCTAATTTACGGGGAAAATGGATTAACCGGGCCTTGGGGTGATTGACATGCGACGGAGGACGCTGGGCGAGGCCTGGATGGATGGACACGCCCCCGGGGGCGGAGTCTAGCCCGAGGGAGCAGAGCCGGGACCACTGACGAAAGGGAAACCGGGATAAACAGGGCCTGGGTGTGATTGATGGGTGATGGACAGCGCTGGGCGAGACCTGGGTGCATGGATACGCCCCCGGGGGCGGAGTCTAGCCCGAGGGAGCAGAGCCACGCCCACTGACGAACGGGAAACCGGGATAAACCGGGCCTGGGGGTGATTGACAGGCGATGTAGTGCGCAGGGAGAGGCCTGGATTGACTTGCACACCCCTGGGGCGGAGTCTAGGCCTTGGGTGCAGAGCCACGCCCACTGGGGGGAGGGGAAACTGGATAAACACGGCCTGGGAGTGATTGACAGGCGACGGCAGACGCTGAGCGGGGTCTGGGGGTGGGAAAGGCCACCGGGGCGGAGTCTAGCTTTTGCGAACACAGCCACCCCTATAATGGACGGGGAAAATGGATGAAGGTGGCCTGGGGGTGATTGACATGCGACGGAAGACGCTAGGTGTGGCCTGGATGGATGGACAGGCCCCCGGGGGCGGAGTCTAGCCCGAGGGAGCAGAGCCACGCCCACTGACGAGCAGGACACCGGGATAAACGGGGCCTGGGGGTGATTGATGGGTGATGGAGAGCGCTGGGCGAGGCCTGGGTGTATGGATACGCCCCCGGGGGCGGAGTCTAGCCCGAGGGAGCAGAGCCACGCCTACTGACCAGCGGGAAACTGGGGTAAACCGGACCTCGGGGTGATTGACAGGCGATGTAGTGCGCAGGGCGAGGTCTGGAGGGACTGACACACCCCTGGGGGCGGAGTCTAACCTGACGCCGCAGAACCACGCCCACTTATGGGCAGGAAACTGGCATAAACCGGGTCTAAGGTGACTGACGGGCCACGTTGCCTGCGCTCCGCCCCCGGCCCCGCCCCGCGCTCAGAAGGCCCCGCCCCCGACGCCGCCGTGACGGAGGCGGCCGTCCCGCTCGCCAGGCCCCGCCCCCCGGTGCAGGCCGCCGCCATTGCTGTTCTCCCGGTTCCCGCAGTGGGCGTGTCTGCGCGTCCGGGGTGGGCGTGTCCGGGCTCAGTGGGCGTGGCCGGCACCTGTCCGTCATGCAGGCGCTCGTGTCGCCCGTGACGAAGGCGCTGCTCGTCGCGCTCTTCATCCTCGCCATCCTGCTCATCCTCTACGTCATCCTCTGGTACATCTGCCGCGACGTCGACTGCGACCACGGCCTGTGACGTCACGCACGCGACGGAAGCGCCCCGTCCCGGCGGCGACCGGCGATCGCCGCCATCGCCGCCGCGGCGGGGACCGGGAAGCACTACGGTCGCCGCCTGTGACGTCACGGGAGCGACGGGAAAACCGGAATCACCGGAAACCACGGAGCGATGGCCGCCGCCGCCGGGACCGGAATCGCGCCGGGGACCCGGAAACGCGTCCCGGACGGCGATCGCCCGCATCGCCGCCGCAGCGGTGACCGGGAAAAGCATCCATCGCGACCTGTGACGTCACCGGCGCGACAGAGGAACCCGGAAGCCGCCGCGGATCCCGGGTACTCCGGAAACAGAGCGATCGCCACGGCCGCGGGGTCTGGAATCGCGGACATCGGTGAGCGCGGGAAACAGGGGGCGGAGCTACGGGGCTGCGGGGCCACGCCCTCGGCGGCGGGAGCCCGGGTGGGTACCTGGGGTCGCGACCTTGGCTGCGGACACGCCTACTGCGGTGCCGCGGGACTGCAACGCCCCCGAGCGTGTGTGAGGGGTGAGGCCTACGTCACCGGGCCCGAAGGCCCGCCCACTGCGGTAGCGGGTACCGCGGAGGTCGCGTGGCCCCGCCCCCGGGAGCGTGACTGACGGGTGAGGGTTGACGGTGACGTTAGCTCCGCCCCCTGAACCCCGAGTGACAGCTGGGAATTTAGCGTTTCCCTGATGTAACCATCACCGAAACCCCGCCCACTGCGGTAGCCGGAGCGACGGAGGTCACATGATCCCGCCCCCGGGAGCGTGACTGACGGGTGAGGGTTGTGGGTGACGTTAGCTCCGCCCCCTGAGCACCGAGTGACAGCTGTGGGGCCTCTGACATAGACGTCACCACGGCCGCGCCCACTGCAGTGGCAGAAACCGCGGAGGTCGCCTGGCCCCGCCCCGGGGTGTGACTGACGGGTGAGGGAGGAATACCGGCGGTGACGTTAGCCACGAACAGGGCCCGCCCACGATACCGGAGTGACAGCTGAAGTGGAGCCGACATCACTGTGACCTAAGCCCCGCCCCCTCATCCCCGATTGACAGGAGCTGACCGCTGACGTCTCTTCCTCTCCGCCCCGCCCCGCAGGTCCGCCACAGCAGTCGGGATGACGCCAGGCCCCGCCCCCCCGGCCCGGGGCCCCGCCCCCCGGCGCCTGCCAATCATCTCGCCAAGCCATGAACAGAGCCCGGGGCGGGGCCCGGGCGGGCGGCGCCGTCGCCCTCGTCCTCGTCGTGACTTCACCGTCCCTCGCCCTCCCCTCTCCGTTGTCCCTGCGTCATGACGTCATCGCCACGCGTCCGTGCGTCCGTCCGCCTCGCCCAGCCCCAGATCGTAAATAAAGTATTTTTGAAGCGGACTGGGGTCAGGGTTCAATGTTTCGAGGTTGGAGGTCACAGCCGTGACCTCAGGGTCGCGGTTTCGTGATTACGGGGCGTGGATTCGGCGATAGACGGCCGCTTTTTTCCCCCGCCGGCTCGACGTACGTGGCCAAGCGCAACGTGGGGAAGTGTGCGCGGAGTCAGGGGTCGCGGGCCGTGGCCATGCCGGGGCTGCTGCGAGCGCTGCGGGCCGTGCTCCTCGTCTACGCCGCGGGGGTCGCGGAGGTGATGACGCAGCTGCTGCGCCGCCTCCGGGGCGGCTTCCGGCCGCCGGGTGAGTGCGCGGGTTCCCGGGGGCGGGGCTTGCACGCCTAGGCCGGCGGGAACGTAGTGGGAAACGCTGCAAGCGGCTAGCCCCGCCGGACCGGAAACAGCCAGTCCGCAACCGGAAGTGGGCCTGGCGGGTCTCCGGACGGGCCCCGCGGCGTCCGCGAACCATGAGGGGTCAGCCCCCGGTCGTCGAGGGCGGAGCCTGGGCGCCTAGACCGGCAGGAAGCGGGGAAACCGCGGAACCGGAGCGGCAGACGCAAAGTCCCGCCTCAAAGCGGAAACAGCGAGTCCGAAACCGGAAGTGGGCCTGGCGGATCACCGGACGGGCCCCGCGGCGACCGCGGACGATGAAGGGTCAGGCCCGGGTCATCGGGGGTGGAGCCTGGGCGCCTAGGCCGGCGGGAAGCGGAGAACCGCGGAACGGGAGCGGTACACACAAAGCTCCGCCTCAAGCCGGAAACAGCGAGTCGGAAACCGGAAGTGGGCCTGGCGGATCAGTGTACGGTTCCTGCGGCGTTCGCGGACCCTTAGGGGTCAGCGTGGGGTTGCGGGGGCGGCGCCTCTGCGCGTAGGCCTCTGGGAAGTTGGAAAAGTCGGGAACCCAGGCGCCGGACGCTAAGCCCCGCCTCCGAACGGAAACAGCCGTTCGTAAACCAGACCTGAGCCTGAATCATGAATATTGACGTGAATATTAACGAGCTGACCCCGCCCCCGCAGAGATCCCGCCCCTGCCGGGCCGCGTGGCCGTCGTCACCGGGGCGACCGAGGGCATCGGGCTCAGCACCGCGCGGCAGCTGGCCCGGCTCGGCATGCGCGTCGTCGTCGGTAAGGTCGCGCCGGGGTCAGGGGGCGGGGCTGTGCGGGCGCGGATGGGGGGAGGGGCTAACGGGCTGGCCGCCATGTTGTCTCCGCCCCGTCCACGCAGCCGGGAACAATGAGCGCAGAGGCCGTGAAGTCGTAAGCAGCATCCGGGCGGAGTCCGGGCGCGAGGACAGCGGTGAGGGGCGGGGCCTGTCTGTGGGGGCGGGGCCGGGCTGTATGGGGGGAGTGTCCTGAGTGTCAGGTTGTGGGTGGGGCTGGCCATGGACTGACAGCCCTGCTCCCCGCCCTCTGTCTTTGGCCCCGCCCCGCAGCGCACTTCCTGTTCCTGGACCTCGCCTCGCTGGCCTCGGTGCGCAGCTTCGTGCGCGAGTTCAAGGCCCTGGGTCTCCCGCTGAACGTGCTCGTCAACAACGGTGAGGGGCGGGGCCTAGGGTGCGGGCGGAGTCAGCTGAGGGGCGCATGCAGATCACAGTCTTGGGACCGGTGTGTGCAAACCGCGGTGCATATTCATGAGTGGGGTGGGCATATGCAAAGTAGCTAGAGAAACACTGCATGGATATGCAAATGACATCATCATTATTCCCCGCTGAGAGGATCTCTGCATGCAAATGAGCCGTGTGAATATTCATCTTCCTGTGGGACAGGGAATCACCCTGGCAAATGGCCTGTGTGAATATTTATGACCTCATTTGCATACCAGTTGAGTGATGTTTTCTTTGTGTAGATATGCATATGCAAATGAGGACTTGAATATTCATGTGTCCTGCCTAAGCGGGGATCTGATTATGTGCATTTATGAATATTCATTTGCCTCATTTACATATGCTGGCCATGCCCATACTGTCTTCCTGTCGAGGCAGAACCACTTCCTGTCCGCCCCCTGGTGGGTGGGGCTTCGTGTTTCCTGTCCCCATGCTGGGCGTGGCTGACCCGGTGACCCCACCGACCCCGCCCACAGCCGGCGTGATGCTGCCGCCCCGCGGTGAGACGGCAGACGGCTTCGAGCACCACGTGGGTGTGAACTTCCTGGGCCACTTCCTGCTCACGCGGCTGCTGCTCCCCGCCCTGCGGGCGTCGGCCGAGAGCGAGGGGCGGAGCTCGCGCGTTGTCACTGTGGCCTCGGCCACGCACCGGGCGGCGGGGTGGGCGGAGCTCGGCGACCTCTGCGGGCGGAGGTGAGCAGGCAGTCGGGGGCGTGGCCTAGGGTGGGCTGAGCTCGGATAGAAAGTACGTGGGTGGGGCCTGGGTTGGCGTGGCTCACACAGGAAGTGGGTGGGAGGGGCTTCCGCGGGTGGGACCCGTAGCCCTGGCCCCGCCCTGACCCCGCCTTCCCGGCCCCGCCCGCAGCCCCGCCCACTTTGCGCTCTCCGCCTACGCGCACAGCAAGCTCGCGCTCGTGCTCTTCTCCCTGCGCCTGCAGCGCCTGCTGCGCGCCCGCGGCGACCCCGTCACCGCCAACATGGCCGACCCGGGCGTGGTCGACACCGCGCTCTACCGGCACGCGGGCTGGGGCGTCCGCGCCGTGCGCTGGGCCCTGGGGCGGCTGCTGTTCAAGGTGAGCCCTGCCCCGTCCCCGGTGACCCCGCCCTGACCTCTGACTCCGCCCTGCCCCATGACCGCACCCCGGGCCCGGTTACCCCGTCCTGACCCCAGTGACCAATCCTTGACCCCTGTGACCTCTGTGACCCCGCCTTGACCCCAGTGACCTCACCCCAACCCCGGTGACTCCATCCTAACCACTCTGACCCCGGTGACCCCTGTGACCTCCTTGACCCCGCCCGCTCTCCCCCTCCCCCCAGACCCCGGACGAGGGCGCCTGGACGTCCGTCTACGCCGCGGCCGCGCCCGAGCTGGAGGGGCTCGGGGGTCGCTACCTCCACAACGAGGCGGAGGCGGAGCCGCTGGGGGCCGCCCGGGACCGCTCGCTGCAGCGGCGGCTGTGGGTGGAGGCCTGCGCTCTGGTGGGCGTGGCCGACGACGGCGACAGCGGGGACGAGGACAGCGCGGGCTGACGGCTTCACTTCCTGTCAGGGCAGCGTCACTTCCTGCTTCCGCCTGTCGGGTTTGGACCTGAACGCTCACTTCCTGTGCCTTGGACCTCATTTCTTGCCTCAGTGACCTCACTTCCTGTCCGCAGGACGGGACCCTGGAGGTCAGAGCTTGTGGACTGAGATATGCAAATGAGCTCATTAGCATTTGCCAATGACTTAGCCGTGTGCTGTTTGCATAAACTAGCATATTCATGGCTCATTTGCATGGGAAATAAAGTTTGCAGACGGCACGTGCGTGAGTTTGCATAAATTAGCATACGCGGGAAGAGGCGGGGATGACGGACATGCGGGCGTCAGACAGGAAGTGGGGTCTCTGACAGGAACTGGGGCCTCTCACAGGAAGTGGGGGCTCTCACAGGAAGTGGGGGCTCTCACAGGAAGCGGGGCCTCTCACAGGAAGCGGGGGCTCTCACAGGAAGTGGGGGCTCTCACAGGAAGTGGGGGCTCTCACAGGAAGTGGGGTCTCTCACAGGAAGCGGGGGCTCTCACAGGAAGTGGGGGCTCTCACAGGAAGTGGGGACTCTCACAGGAAGTGGGGGCTCTCACAGGAAGTGGGGCCTCTCACAGGAAGCGGGGCCTCTCACAGGAAGCGGGGCCTCTCACAGGAAGTGGGGGCTCTCACAGGAAGTGGGGACTCTGACAGGAAGTGGAGGCTCTCACAGGAAGTGGGGCCTCTCACAGGAAGTGGGGCCTCTCACAGGAAGTGGGTCCTCAGACAGGAAGTGGCGGTTGACAGACCGAGTCCTGGGTCTCAATGCTGTGAGGCCCCACCCCTCCCTTCTACACCACTTCCTGTTCCTGTTTTACATTTCCATTCCTCGGCCCCGCCCACCGACGCAGGAAGTGACGCTCGGCACACGGGCGTTGACAGACACGGGGATTTATTTCACGCAGCCACGCCCACAACCACTTAAGGAAAACGAAGGCCAAAATGGCCGCCGACACATCTCTGTGCAGAGTCCATCATTTGAGGGCGGGACTTCCTCTCACTTCCTGTTTCCTGAAGTTCCTGGGGTCGGGCGCCGTGGGTGTGGCCTCCGCTCACCATCCACCCGGCGGCCATTACCTGTCCCACGCAGGGCGGTGCCGCGGCGAGCGGGAGCGCTCCCGGTCCTCACGGTGCCGCCGCGCCCGCTTCCTGTCCCGCCCCCCGCGCTCCCCATCCTCATCCCGACGACGCCGACCCCGCCGCTCCCCGTGTTCTTCGCGGCCCCGCCCCCGCTCCGCCCCTGACCCACCCCCTTCTCGTGGCTCCGGGAGCGGGCGGGGCTCCGGCTCGCGGTTGCACTTATCCCGCTCCGACCGCGGCCGTGCATCCCCGCTGCCCCCGCCCCCGCCGTTGTTACCGCTGGGGGCGGGCGCGGCCCGGGGCGGGGCGTTGTCCGGGATGCAGGCGAGGACCTGGGCCGGCCCCACCCGCTCCTTCTCTGTCCCGGTGCCGTTCCCGGGCGTGGTGACATCACTTCCTGTCGGCACCTTGTCACTTCCTGTCTCCGCTTTCTCACCTCCCGTCTGTGTGGAGTTGCCTCCGAGAGGCCCCGCCCTGCCGCAGGCCACGCCCCTGAGTGCGTCCAGAACAGGGCGGAGCAGGTCGTCCGGGTCGGGGTCGGGGCCCCCGGGGGCGGGGCCGGGGCGGCGGGCGAGCAGGAGGGCGAGCAGGCGTTGGCGCAGCTCCCGCTCGCGCCGCTGCAGCCCCAGCGCGCGCCGCTTCTCCTCCTCCACACGGCGCAACTCCGCCTCCTGCAGACGCCGGCGCTCGGCCTCCCGGGCCCGGGCCCTGCGCTCCTCGCTCTGCGCGCGCTCACGGCGGCGGGCGGCCTGTGGGAGGGCGGGGTCGTTCACAGGCCACGCCCGGGGACGCCTGACCTGTCAGTCATGACTAAGGCCCGCCCACATCTCCGCCATGGACTCCTGGCCCTGCCCTGAGCTCGCAGACCCGCCCCATTCCTCAGCTGTCAACCACAACCTAAAGCCCCACCTCCTCTGACACTTCCTGCTCCCAAGTGTCTATCAAGCCTTAGCCCCGCCCACAACTTCCTGTGCATGCCACGCCCATTTGACCCCAACCCAGGGTCCTTGGCCTTCCCAGCCCCAGGCACCCACCCGGGAGGCTCCGCCCACGGCAGAAGTCACGTAGAGGAAGCCCGGCCCCGCCCACCCCGCCCGACCCCGCCCACCACACCCGACCCCGCCCACCTCGGCGCGGCCCAGCAGGGCGGCCACGAGGCGCACGGACTGCAGGTTGCGCTGGGCGAGCAGCAGGCGCCTCTCCTCCGCCCGCACGCGGCCCTGCAGCCGCCGCTGCTCCTCCGCCCGCAGCTTCTCCACGCGGCGCCGGCTCCGCCTCTGCTCCCGCGCCCGCGCCCGCTGCTCCCGGCGGCGCAGCTTCTCCTCGCGGCGGCGCCCGCGCTCCTGCTCCTCGGCCTCTCGCTGCTTCCTGTGGGCGGGGTCAGCAGTGTCACCTCCCACCTTGATGTCATCGCCGAGCCCCACCCTCCTGTACTCAAAACCAAGCCCCACCCACGACTTCCCGCCCGTAAGACAAGCCCCGCCCACAACGTCCTCTCTGTAAGCCAAGCCCCGCCCACAACGCCCTCTCTGTAAGCCAAGCCCCTCCCACAACGTCCTCTCTGTAAGCCAAGCCCCACCCACTACTTGTTCCAGGCCCCATCCACTGACCCCGCCCCATGTGGTTGACATCATCCCAAACCCCGCCCTCAGCGCCAGCCCCGCCCGCCGGGCCCCGCCCACCGCTCCTCCGCCCGCCGCCGCTCCTCGGCCTCGCGCTCCCTGCGCTTCTGCTCCTCGCGCTGCAGCTCCAGCTCCTGCAGCTTCTGCCGCTCCAGCTGCCGGCGGCGGATCGAGGCGTCGCTCAGGTGCTTCGTGGCGTCGAACGACACCTGCGGGTGGGAGGGGTCAGAGGGGGCGGGGTTCACGGGCGGGGCCACAGCGGGTGTGGGCGGGGCCTGGGACGACACCCAGGGTTCACAGCACAGGCTATGAGGCCTCCCCAGGGATGTGGCCTCTCATGCTAATTTATGCAAATTATATCATTAGCATGGGACGGCCCCCATCATGTGCTGGGAGACGGTGTGGGCGGGGTTTGGGGAGGATGATGTCATGTCTGGCAGGGACACTATGGTAATTCATGCAAATTCATTCAAATGAGAGCCAACAGACTGGCTGTGAGCTTTGCCTATGCAAATGAGGGACCACGGGCATCCAAACGTATGCAAATCAAGGCCCTGAACAAAGTATGTGATGTCATCCTTCTTCTGTCCCAACCCCGCCCCCTCCCCATGAGGTCACAGCGCTGCTCCATGACATCATCGTCCTCCCCCGTGATTCAGTGCTCGCACGACCTCATCGTGTCAGCGTGAGAGACGAAAGTGATGTCACTGTCACCGCACACCGTCTTCCAAGCCCCGCCCACCACCGTCCCTGGTCCCACCCCTGCAGGAACTGCCCCAACCCAGACCCTGCCCACCTCCATGCAGCAGGCCCCGCCCCAACCCAGACCCCGCCCACCTTGATGTTGCAGGCCACGGCCTTGCCGTCCTCGCCCTTGAACATGAGCTTCATCCCGCGCAGGGCGGCCATGGCGCGTGCGAACCCCGCGTACTCGCGGTACTGCACGTAGGCCTCGAACGTCAGCTGCCCCCCGAACCCGAACGTGTGGAAGCTCCGCCCCGCCGCCGTCTCGCCACGGTACGGGTCCAGCATGGGGATGTCCACGCGCCGGATCTCGCCGAACGCGCCAAACGCCTGGCGCAGCAGCGCCTCGCTGGGTCGCTCGGGGGCGGGGCTGGAGGAGGCGGGGCCGGGGGCCACGCCCAGGGAAGCCCCGCCCGCAGACCCGGAAGTGGGCGCGGCGGCCCCGCCCGCCGGGCCGGAAGCGTCACCGGAAGCAGCGGGCCCCGCAGCCCCGCCCCCGGAAGCGCCGTCGGCGGCGTTGTTGGCGGCCCCGCCCCCGCGGGGCGCGAACCATCGGCAGGGCAGGCCGCGCAGGTGCACGGTGTCGGGGCGCTCGCCGGGCAGCGCCTCGTCCATGTCGGGCGCGTCGCGGAAGAAGGCGTCCCAGTCGTGGCGGGAGGGGCCGTCGGCGCGGAACTCGGCGGCGCGCACGCGCAGGCTGTCGGGGAAGCCGGCCAGCTTGATGGTCTTGCCGTCCAGCCCGGCGAGCGCGGCGCGCGCCAGCCCGCGGTTCTCGACCTCGCCCTCGAAGCGCACGAAGTCCAGCGAGCTCTTGGCGATGCGCAGGGCGCCCAGCTGCGCGGGCGCAGGCACCATGGCGCGCAGCCGCTCCATCACCTCCCACGTGGACACCGAGCGCCCGGGCGCACGCAGCGGCGGCAGCGACACCGAAATCGCCATCTTGGTGATGGGCTTCAGGTACAGCCCCAGGGCGGGGCACAGCGCCACCGCCTCCGACGGGTCGTGCACGATGGTGGCCGACGCCGACATGGCGGCCTGCGGGGCGGGGGGGAGGGAAGGACACGTGGTGATGTCAGAAACTTGCCGGCCATGCCCACAGTGAGGTCATCACATAGCTGGGCCACTCCCATGACGTCATCAACATTCATGACCACGCCCACGACAACCTGACAACCTGAACTCCGCCCACCAACTCATTACTCATCTTGGGCCACACCCATGATGTCACCACACAGCTCGGGCTACAAGCACATCATCAGTGCGCTGGGCCACGCCCACAACGCGCTATTACAACCTGAGCCCCGCCCACCGAATATCACACATCTCAGGCCACACCCACTGATAAGGCCTGGCCACGCCCACAGCGGAATCGGTGTTCTTGGCCTCACCCACGGTGTCATCCTGGGCGTCAGGCCCCACCACTAGCACACAGGCTACGCCTACCCATCAGGCCACGCCCCCAGGAAGGCCCTGCCTCGACCTAAGAACTATCAGCTTGTCACTCAACTGCACTGACTCTGCGCCACGCCCCCGACCTCTTAGCCCCGCCCTGCAGCCCGGCCGGACCCCGCCTACACTGAGAAAAGCTTTGAGTATCAGCGGCTCCGCCCCCGCCATCGTCCCTGGGCTCCGCCGCCACACTAGCCCCGCCCCCAGACCCTTCTAACCCAGCAAATATTGTTAATGATGAAGATTCACTTCAGGCTCCGCCCCTGCCTTCCCTGGCGCCGCCCCTTCTCTGGGCCCCACCCCCGTGCCAGTCCCGCCCCAGACCCTTCTAACCCAGCAAGCAGAGGTAATAATGAAGATTCACCTCAGGCTCCGCCCCTGCCGTCCTGGATCCTGCCCCTACTTCGACCCCGCCCCTACGCCAGCCCCGCCCCCAGTCTAACCCAGCAGTTAATGATAAGGATTCACCTCAGGCTCCACCCCCTGTCTTCCCTGGCCACGCCCCCCACGGCAGCCCCGCCCCCAGACCCTTCTAACCCAGAAAGCACCGTTAATAATGAAGATTCACCTCAGGCTTCGCCCCTTGCCATCCGTGGCTCCGCCCCTTTTCCCAGCCCCGCCCCCACGCCAGACCCGCCCCCAGACCCTTCTAACCCAGCAAAGAACATTAAAGATGAAGATTCACCTCAGGCCCCGCCCCTGCCGTCCTGTGCCCCGCCCACGACGTACGAGGCCCCGTCCCCTGCCTCCGCCTCCTCCCGTTCCCTGTCGCCTCCCGGTTTTCGTCCCCGAGGCCGCGCGACTCCACGTAAACAGCCCACGACAGGTCCGCGCATGCTCGGGGGTGGCGGGCGCCGCTCACCGTCGCCTGGCTCCGCCCAGTTCCCGAACTCCCGCCGCGGCAGCCGCCGCCGCCTCCCTGGTCAGTCCCGAAGCCGCTGATCCCCGTCCCCGCCGCCCGCGGGCTCCGGCGACGCGCTTCCGCTTCCGGCGACGTCCGCGGGTCTCCGGGTACGCGCTTCCGCTTCCGGTGCGGTCCGCGGTGCTATGGAGATGCACTTTCTTCTCCGGCTCAGTCCGCAGGGCTCTGGAGACGTGCTTCCGCTTCCGGTGCGGTAGGCGGTGCTCTGGTGACGCACCTTCGCCCGCTCCGTCCGCCCCGCTCCGGCGACGCACTTCCGGCTCCGGGACCTCGACTCCGCCTCCCGCCGGCCTTTGAGGCCTTCTTCTCGTTCGAGGCGGACCAACGTTTAGCGGGGCGAGCCTCAGAGCTAACTCCGGAGGGCACTTCCGGTCGCGCTCACCTCTGACCGCTGCGAGCGGAAACACCGCCGCTGGGTCCCGCGCATGCGCAGGAGCGCATCTCCCTCCGTTGTCCGCGCCCCTTCGGAGGTCCCGGCTCTTAGGGTGACCCACTGACCCCAACGATCGCGGGGTGACGTCAGAACATGGAAGACTTCCTCCCGTTTCCCTTCCCGGCCCCGTAGGAGTTTGGTCGCCAGGCCTAGGGATCGATGAGCGATCGGAACGGGAACTTCCGGTCCCGTTCACCTCTGAACTGTTACCGGAAATAGCGCTGCTTGTAGCGCATGCGCCGACCTTGTCCCGTTTTAGGAGCGCGGCCTATGGCCGGAACCATACGCGGACAGATTCGCTGACCCCGTGACCCTGTGCCTTCGCGTGGTGACGTCAAAACATGGCACACCTCGCCCTGTTGCCCTTCTCCGTCCCGATAGCGGCCCGGTCGCTGGGCCTTGTGAGCAAATTACGAAACGGAACGGCAACTTCCGGCCCCGTTCACCTCTGACCCCGGTGGGCGGAAACAGCGCGGCAGGAGAGTGCGCGTGCGCGGTCGCGGTGCCCTTCCTGCCCGGACCCTGTAAGCCGCGGACGTATTTTCGTTTATCCTGCGCCAACCCGGGCGGTGAACCCGTGACCCTTGGCGCGTCGAGTGTCGTCACGACCCGCGACAGCGCGTCCCGATTCGCGCGAACAGCAGCTGTGATTCGCGGAGCCCGTCGCTCTCGGTGACGTCCCAGCCGGCGCCACCAGGAAGGGCTAACTCTCCGCGGAGACCACGCCACCCGTGGCGCTTAACCGTTCCGGCACACAGGGCGGGGTTTCCGCGGCTGTGGGCGTGGCCTGTGCGTTCCGTGCGCTGTTTTCCGGTGTGTGGGTGTGGCGTGCTCTGACCGGTCATGGTTTCCGGGCTGTGGGCGTGGCCTGTGCGTAGTGGGCGGGGTTTCCCCGGCTTTGTGCCGGGCCTGTGAGGACCGCGAGCTGTTTATCGGTTTGTAGGCGTGGCCCGTGCGTACGGTGCGCGGTTTTCCGGTGTGTGGGTGTGGCGTGCCCTGACCAGTCATGGTTTCCGGGATGTGGGCGTGGCCTGTGCGGTGTGGGCGTGGTTTCCCCGGCTGTGTGCCGGGCCTGTGCGGACTGCGAGCTGGTTTTCGGTTTGTAGGCGTGTCCTGTGCAGGCGGGGTGGGTTTTCCGCGTTGTGGGCGTGGCCTTGCGGAGCGGGCGGGGTTTCTCCTCCTGTGGGCGTGGCCTGTGCGGACGGGCGTCTTTTTTCCATTTTGTGGCCGTGCCCTGCGCGGACCGGGCAGGTTTTCCCGGTTGTGGGTGTGGTCTGTGCTGAGTGGGCGGGGTTTCTGGCTGTGGGCGGGGCCTTAGCGGGCGGGGCGGGGTTTGCGCTGCCCCCCCCCCTCGGGATTATTGATCCTTAATGGCGTCGTCCTAGTTGTTAACCCGGCCTCGCTTTATTTTCCATTTATTTCTTCTCTGCTTTGTTCTCCCATTGATTGATTGATTGATTGATTGATTTCCCGGTTTATCGATAATCTCAGCCGCGCAGTCTGTTCATTGATCGAGGATTGATTATTGATTATTAATCGCGCTGTCATTGTTATTAATTCATTCGTATTTTATTTGTTTATCATTTATTTCTTCTCCGCTTTGTTCTCCCATTGATTGGTTGATTTCCCGGTTTATTGATAATCTATTCATCCGCCCGCAGTCAGTTTATTACTTTAGAACTCATTGATCCACGTCATTGGTTTATGATTTTTTCTTTACCCGTGACTTATTTTTTATTGATGGTTTATGCCCTCGTCATCTATTTATTTATTGATTAATGATGACTCGGGTATTCACAGTCAGGTTTAAAATTGTGATTTATTGATTTGTTAACGTTTTATTGATTTGAAATGATATATGTATCACTTGTTCATTAATTATTTTTATTTCCGTATCCGTAACTTATTTTTTATTTAACTATACGTCATTTATTTATTCTCCTATTAATTTATTGTGTGTTCATATTTCATTTCTTTATTTGTCCGCTTATCTATAATTTACTTTTACTTATTTTTACTTATTGATTTTATTTATTTATTTATAATTCATAATTCATTCATTTACTTGCCATCTCTCCATCCATTAATAATCACGTATTTATTTATAAACTGTTATTTTTTATTGTAATTTTTAAATTCATAATTTATTCATTCATGACGCAGATATTGATTTATTAATTTATTATTAATTTATTCATTCTCTCCCCAGCCGCCGTGAGGCTTACGCACGGATCCCGCCTCTGACCTCGAACTACCGCGGGGACCGACGCTGTCCGAGGCCTCGATGGACTCTGGGAGGGCGATGACGTCACACGGTGGGTGGATCATGGCTATGACGTCAGCTGATGGTCATCTGTTTTTTTTTAATGAAGTTAATTTCGTGTGTGATATTTACGTCACCAAAGAAAATTAAAAAAAAAAAATGGACGCCACGTGGGGAATCCGACGCGGCAGTGAACGGCGAGAAACGCATCCACATTCAATCGTGAAGTCAATCAATGAGTTATTATTTATTTATTTATTTATCTATTTAATCAATCGATAATGTCATCGATTAATCGCCGCACTAATTAGCAGATC
>JAPYYD010000055.1:17540-40637 GCA_028551405.1 Uromys caudimaculatus | reverse complement strand
AAAAAAAAAAAAAAAAAAAAAAAAAAAAAAAAAAAAAAAAGTAGGTCCTGAAAATATAAGCCTACACTAGCTGAGACCAACTAGAGATCAATTATTCAAACACATGAGCCGTTGGGAGACATTTCACATTCAACCATATTTCACCCCTGACCCTCATTGGTTCATGATCACCTCACATGCAAAATGCATTCAATACAAGTCCAAAAATTTCAACAGTCTCTGTTGGTTCCAACACTGTTCAAATGTCCAAGGTTCCTTCAGTAATTCAAGGTACTCTGATAACTATGAGCCCACTCTCATTACTACAAGGAATATTAGTCAGGATTCCCTAGAGGAAGTCAAGTGATAGAAAGAATATCTATTAAAATGTGGTCCTTTAATTGACTAACTCAATACAATCTAGGTAGTCTAACAATGGTTCTCTTCATTCTGGACATGTGGACAGCTTGGTAGTCCATAAGACTGGATGCTTGAACAGTCACAACCTAGTGCTAAAGGCCTGGGGAATTTTTTGAGAGCCACTAGTCTTTGGTTCATGTCAAAAATCCAAAGAAGCTGGCTTCTAATATCAGTGAAACAAAAGTGGCATCGGCGAGAGAGCAACAGCAACAGGATAGATGAGCTAACCAGCAATACATGTAAGCAATGAGGCAAACACCAACAAGCTCTTCTCTCAGCTCTCCTTATATCTGACTGACATCTGAAGGTTCCACCCACATTTAGGGCAGTTCTTCCCAATTCAAATAACCTTTTCAAGAAAATCTCTCATGGGTGTGCCCAGTGGCTCATCTCTTAGTTGATTCTAGATCCAGTTATGTTGACAATCAATATTACCTATTATAATATGCTTACTATCTGATATCTGCTCATCTCCTGTTCACCCACCTGGACCATGTGTCCACCTATTCCTTTTTCAGGACCTCAGTCCTACAAATCAGCCTCTGAAGCTGGGCTCAACTCTGCAACTTGTGACCTGACCTAGTGTGGCCTAACATCAGCTTTTCCTTCCAGCTCAGTTTGGGTTTGTTATCAACACAGACCCTTGACTCCCTGTACTTTTCAAGTGTTCACGTCTCAGAACTCTGAAATTCCTTGCACTCCTAACATTTTGTAGTCACTATGTAATCCACATAGTTGTATACAGATACATGTGCAGTGCGTGATATGACCTGAGACTTAGTATCAGCAATTATGAGGAATTAAAGAACCTGTCTTCATCTCAGCCATGCTCAAATAAAGGAAGACTATCTTGCAAAATGTTGCCATTGAAACTCCCAAACCTTGTGATTTTTTTCTTATTCAAAGAGTTCTGAGCTTGTGGGAAGATGTGAAAGTGGCCACAATACAGTTAGAGAAATTTTTTGAGAATGATGGGAGTTGTGGGAATCTTTGCTGGAAATGAGCAACTGAACGAACCTGAAGTTCTACACTAAGCCTAAGAGAAACCCATAGGGAAATTCAATAGTAGTGTCATATCTCTAAGGGCTGTCAAGTGAGAGACTCTCTCTTCCTGCTACTCCAAAAGGCACATGTACACTTGAAGATGGAACAACTCTCTGTCACTCAGCTGTCTGAAGGGATGGATTCATTTGACATGCAGATTTCCCTCTTTTCAGTTGATTGTCCAATGAAGTCAGGGACAGTTTCCATGCATATTATAAAAAGGAAATGAACCTAGTATAGGCTCTATGCTACTCGTCACTGCATATGCCAGGATTTTATTTGTAAATGATGGGGAAAAAATTCAGCTCTGAAATTTTTGAAACCCATTTTCCCATTCTATCAGGAACTGCATTTATTCAACATTCTCACAGAGAGCTTATTCTTTAAAATTTTCTAGGAACTCATGTCAACTCCCTCCCCTCAAAGTCCGTTTCCCACCCAAAATGACTGAAGAATTATGGGTAAACCCATAAACAATCAGCATTCTCACATTCTCAGTTTTTGAAATTCAATTTATTGATTTTTGTCATTTTCTAGATGCCTTTGCACATGTTATCTTTGATGCAATGCATTTTTCCACATGCTGCTGACATGAAGTCAGATTCAATCAAAGTCAGCTTCAGGAAACAGTGGTTTGTTTATCAGATAGCCATGGTAAGCACAGGTTTGGGCTTTGACAAAGCAAAAGCTCTGTTCTCAATTTTTATGTCCATGAAGAAGCTATGGTAGCTTTTGTAGTATTTATAGCACTGAGAATGTTTTCTACCAAATCTCTTCACTATGTTTAGCAATGCTGAACCAGCAGAAACTAATCACTTAGGCGAAAATTTGAAATGTGACATATTTTAAGTGCTTTTCTTTTATAATTATCAAGATTAATGGGTACATGAACCAGTGATTCAAAAGGAAAGGGAAATGTGTGTTTTATTCTTAGAGGATGAAACTGGAAACAAACTTTCAGCTCCCCTCTGCTTCCTTCCTCATCATTTTCACCCATCAAGACACCAAAAAGCTCTTGATTTTTTCCATGTGCTCCAAGAAAGAGGATGACATTTTCTTATCTATATATGTGCATATAATCTCTTCTTCTTCTTATGTGAGGTAGAAGAATTCAATGTTATAGAGTATATTTCAATAAAAATTAATATGAGTGACTTTTCTTCTATGACTATTTATCAAAGAGTTATTGGGATTTTACTCCAGCCTCCTTTTTGGCTCCCTGGCCATTGGGATCTCCACCAAATGACTACAGATATTATGTATACTGGAGCACAGTATAGAATACAGAGAGCTTATTGCAGAACAATATACAGTGTTCTCATTTGTAAGATAATGGTTTTGGGACCACTGTGAGGAAAACACTCATGGGGAGAAACTAGACAATGGCCTAAGAGAATACTGTGATGACTTTCCTATGTCAGGGAGCTTCATGAAAGTTCCCAAAAGTTTTGGGGACAGCTTTTCTGAGGAGTATTTTACTGTGTAGGTGATTGACAAAGTTATTAACACAGCAAAAGTTTCATTCTTAAGGAAGAGGATAATAATTCTGTTTGTTTGTTGTAATTCTTTACTAGAAAACCTCCTGGTGTCCATTACTCTTACAGTCCTCCTGGAAGTTCAGAAAAGAGCCCAAGCTCAGCCTCAGCTGTAGCCAGCCAGCTCAAGAATAGCCTGGGATGCATGACACTGTCTCAAAACTAAACAAACAAAGCCCCAATCATTTGTGCAGTGGTGCTGTTTGAGCTATTTAATGGTTTTCTTTGCTCTAGTCTCACCCATTCACCCTTGGACGTGTACTTTGTCAGCTATGTGTACAGGCTCAGCTATGCTATGTCTTTTCTCAATCCTTATATATGAACCTAGGACTTTTTGTAAGTCTCTCCTGAACCTCAATACCATGACCATGTGAGCAGCTAAAGGATGACGGAGTTTTACTCAGCCATAAAATAGAATGATCAATTGATACATACTACAATATAGATGAGCTCAAATCAATAAGTTAAACGAGTCAAGACACAAAAGGCCACATGCTGTATGATTCTGTTTATATAAAACCCTAAGAATACATAAATTCATACAGAGAAGGCAGAGGCAGTTGAGGAATTGTCAAAGGTTGGCGGACAGGAGTAATCAAGACTGAAGTCTTAACAGGTTTATAACTTTAGTTGTAGATGACAAAAGTTTTTTTGAAACTAGATAAAATTACACAGCACAACGAATGTACGATGCTCCTGAATCTAAAACAGTTTTATATTGGGCGATTAGCATGTGTTTCATACTCTTTCATGGATTCCAGTTTTGTAAAATCACAATGTTACTAAATGTATGTGTTCTGCTAAAATCAGTTCTCATGATGTTTCTTAAGTTGTTCAAAGACACTCATGGAGTGACAAATCCTTTGAATTGCCTGATGCACACATCCCTAGCTATGGAACAGAATGGACGCTCTGTGCATCCATCCGGGCAACTCAGAAAAGTTGTCCTCTAGCTCCACATGAACATTAGCTCCACATGAACACTATGGTGCACACACACACACACACACACACACACACACACACACACACACACACACACGTGCACGCGCACAAAGGGAGTGATGCCACTCATGGAGACAGCACAGGAGTTCTAGATAAGTTCTCTTCTGGTCTGAGTTGTACTCCTATTAGCAGTGAGTCCAATGTTAAGAATCCACTGCATATTAATTAACATTTAAACACAAACACACATAGAAGAAAGTTATATATTAATCAGTTAAGGAGAATATTGACAAAATAATCTTGGGCAGCCAACTCTGCATTTTCCCCGGGAACTATGATTCATTATTTACCAATTCACTCTTCCAGCTGAAGTTACAGAATATATCATCATGACTGATGAGAATCAACTGTATGCCAAAAAAGCAATGTCTGTAAATATTGGCACATAATAAAAATAAAACTACTTTCATGTAAATAAAAAATCCTATAAAAGTTTCTATAAAACCAGGTGATGTATTTTAGTCCAAAGTCACAAAGAGAATTAATCTCTATGTAGAAATCCATTGAAGATGTATATAAACAAATCCCTTGCTAAAAAGACATACTAAGCATATTTAAAAAGTTGAAGGATTTCTGGCTTGTAAAATAAAAGCAAACATTTCATATTTCTGCTGTGCCAAATAAAAATTAATTTTAATATATTCTTCCATCTAAGTAAACTATCACTATAAAATAGAAATGGAAACTGTAAAAGCGCATCTGTCATAAAGAGTTTATGGCAAACTTGTACCTTACCACTTCATATTCCAGCTCTTCTGATGGATCCCACCGGTTCTCTTCATTGCCCGCATCTACTGTATTAAAAAATGAAAGTATCACTATTTGAACAATACATTCTGTTCCCTACCGGCAAGGGTATTATTTTGTATACCTTGTGTCTTATTTTTACAATATATCATAAGATTTTATCTTATTCACAGAAATGTTGCTTCTTTCCTGTTGCTGGTGCCATGTAAAAAACTCTTGAAGCCTTTTTATCACCAATTATATGGCTTCATCTAAATATTTCAAATAGCTTAGTAAAGAAGTGCCTACAGTTTCAAAGTGATTCTCATAGATTCTAGAATCATATTCTCTGAGCTAATTTGATGTTCTAATTAACAAATTCAGTTACATAGGCCTCACATAGGTCTATTAAGATCAAGACTAATAACTGCTAGATATGTTTGTTCTTTCCAAAACACATGTTAGGTTAGATTGATAGATGCTAATATGTGCTTACGCTTTAGAGGATCACTTGTTGAAAAATAGCAAAGAAAGGAAGAGAGTCTCATGTTGGCAGCCATGTTTGCTCATTAACTTGTTAATGGAAATGGTCAGGTTCTTTACTACACCCCATGGGAAGCTTTCCATCCTGTAGCCTGTGCTGGCTAATCTCATGTCAACTTGACACAAGCTAGAGTTATCTGAAAGGAAAGTATATCATTTGAGAAACTGTCTCTATAACATATACCTATAAGGCATTTTCTTAATTAATGATCAGTTGAGGAGGGCCCAGTTCATTGTGGGTGGGACCACCTCTGGGCTGGTGGTCCTGGGTTCTAATTGAAAGCAGACTGAGCAAGTCACTAAACAGCATCCTTCCATGTCCTCTGCATCAATGCCTGCCTCCAGGCTCCAGCCCTGTTTGAGTTCCTGTTCTGACTTCCTTTGATGGTGAACTGTGATGTGGAAGTGTAAGCTGAATAAATCCTTTCCTCCCCAAGTTGCTTTTGGTTATGATATTTCATCACAGCAATTGTAACCCTAACTAAGACATGGCCACTTCACAGTTTCTACAGAATGGTCACAAGGGACATATGCAGCATCTTTTAGCTTTTCTTTATCTCCACATCTTTTATATTTGTCAGTGTTGCAGACATGTTAAATGCAGTCTTACTTAAACCTAAAGTTTGAACCATGTTTCTGTAGTGCTCATGCAATAAATGATGATATTACACATAAATAACAAGAGTGGGTAAAGGACAGGGTTTTAAAGCTATAACCCTTTCAACCAGCCATTCTTGATTTTTTTCATAGTGATCCCCAAAATATGATTGTTTGGTACCATGTTTCCTTTAAACTGTTTTATTGGGCAGGTGAGATGAACTAGTTTGTAAAGGCTCTTGCTGCCCAACCTAACAACCAGAATTAAATCCTGAAATTCAGATGGTAGAAAGGGAGAACCAACTCACACAAGCTGCCTGTGACTTCCACAAGTGTACCATGGCACATATGCATACACAGGAGGAAGTGGCATTACTACTACATATAAGAATATATTTGATCCTCTCATTTGAACCTAGGTTCATAAAAATAATTCAAAATAATGTTTTGCTGTTGTTTTGAAAGAAGGAAGCTCATGTTAGTGCACCAATATGATTAAAAATAGGGAACAAGCTACTTATTTAGATTGTGGTAGGAAAAGTGTTATAAGAATCATATAAATGTTTTTGAATTGATATGTGCTGTGCAAGCAAAAGGTAATTTCATGGCAATGTGATCCAGTTTTTATTTTAGTCTTATGCTAACTAGTGTTATCCTCAAGTGAAGCGTGTTTCCTCTTTATTGTACCCTGGGAAACGTTGCAGACAGAGGTTCTTAAGTCAATTTAATCAAAACTGTTGAGTTTGGACCCAGTTGCAGGTATTTATTTGTAAATTCTCTAAATGATTAGACAAGATAATGAAAGTCAAAGAACAGAGCAGAGACCCAGCTTTTTAACATATATTATTTGCTTTGAATATTGTTTATACAAGGTTAAATTAAGCTTTGGGCTTGACTCTGCAGACATATGTTTGTTTCATTTCTCTTCCCAACTTCAATTCGAAGCTTTCCTGTCCTTGGACAGATAACTTAATCTTTCTTAAATGAGATGTCTTATCTGTAAAATGGGAGTGATGATGCCATGAATCTTGAAGTTACTGTGAGATTTACTCATGGAAGTTTGTAAATCTTAAAGCTCTCATTAACTGTTGAGATGATGATGCTGTGTGCACACATAAGCTGGCCTAGAAACTGCCTCATCTACTCCCGGAACCTGTTCCTTTCATTCAGCCCCACACTTAAAACATATAATAGGCTGACCCTTGGAGGGCCGTGAGTGTCTCTGTCCTTTGTGGTCCAGGCTAGTCCTTCATCCATGATAAACAGAAAAAAAATCTGAGACAGCAGTCGTCATATTTTATATCTCATGTGTTTATCTCACCACAAATTTTTCTGTCAATCAGTTTTCAAAGCATCAACAAGCTAGAGGCAATTCTCCTGTAGCTTGTGACTAGTGGAAGAGAGATATGGAATAGATTGATAATGTCACCATGACAACCAATGAAACTATATCATTCCCATCTTTTTCAAAATGTGTTTTTAAAGTGTGTCTTAAAAGTTCATGAAATGAAATTTCTGATCTGTGAATTCTACATGATTTGTGTGTGTTCATATGTGTGCATGGTACAGAGGCCATGCATACCACAGGATTAGCTGGAGGTCAGACGTCAACTTTATGGGAAAGGTTCTACCCTTCTACCTTTATGTGGGTTTCAGAGATTAAACTTAAGTTGCCAGGTTTGTGTCACAAGACCATCTTGAGAGCCTAAATTCTACTCCATTCTTGAAACACATTTCATATTGTTGTCTGTCAGTTTTCTTTTTCATATTTCAAGACTGTGTCAGAAATTATGCCTTCATAACTTAAAATAACCAATTTTGAAACTGTACAATCAAATCAAATAAAAATACTTCAAGCAGCATGCAATGCTTGCCCACACCAGGACATTGCTTTTTCAGTAATCAATGGTTCCATGTGCATTCTTCCTGAATTTTATTTTCAGTTAAGTAATGCCCACCCATGCTATATAATGTCCATTCTATCTGTATATGTGTATATGCATTCTTTAATTATTCCTCTATCTATGAGAAAGTTTAACAAAAGCAAGGTTTCTAGAAATAAGTGATATGTACATATGCTTACATAGCAAATTCACAGATGATTTTTCAAAATGTGAAACAATGATCCTAATTTCTTAATGTATAGTGTTAAGGAAAAAGTCGAAGAGCAGAGAGGGTTAAACAGAACTGATGATGTGTGCGTAGAGGTCTCCTGAGAGCTCCTGGAGGCCTGTCTCACTTCGTCATTCTTCATTCTGATGAGTCCACAACATTTCTACTTTTTTTTGCAGTAATATAAACATGGGTGTGGCACTTACAGCCGACACCATTATAACCAAGAATAGTCAACGAGGTAATGAAGCCAAGACTGTAGTCCCAGAATACTGCAAATTACCAACTATTTTCTCTCATTTTTGTTCCTACCATTTTCTGGTTATTTCTCTGAAAACTAAATTCATCTTGTACCGTTTCCCATGGAAGAAACTACCTTGGTGTGTTGGCAGGGCATATCCTGGTACTAAAATTACTACAGGTTTTAGAATGCATTCATGAACTTTCTTCTAGTCACAGTATGGCAGCTTTCACAGTAGTTCACAAATTACTTCTTACACTTTCCACAAGGATTGTATGCTCAAATGCCCTTCCAGTGCCTACTCAAAGTCCCTCCATCCCTAGAGCTTAGACCCAGCTGAAAGACAGAGCTTTCTGGAGGATGTATCGCTGACCACACAGAATTCTGCTCTCCAATACTCCCTCCATTGCTCTCTCAGAATGTACGTCTTTTCTAAATCCTTCTTTTTCTGTTTTCAATGATTCTTTTATCCTCAAACCAGTCAAAGGGATCAATTTGTGTATCACTGAAATTTTCATTGCCACAATAAATATCACTAGATATATATTTCTTCAAAGGTGACCTTCAAAGGAATAAATCCCATCAATTCATTATGAGTCATCTTACAAAGTTGGACAGTGACATTTACCTAATGACATAGACTTTGCAGATAGATATTCTGTCATCACAAGTACAAATATGCAGTAAGTATGTGCTCTGACATTGACTGGCAATGACATAGTCATGAATAAAAAACATAAAGTCATAAAACAGTCACTGCAGTAAATACATATAAATGCTGCTTCTACTACAAATGCTGACTCTGACAATTATTTTTAAATAAGTTTAATGATTACTCACTTTGTATACTTGGCATGTTCTCAAAATGAGTGCACATCTCGAGCATATGATACATATTGTTCCCAGCTTACCTCACCCTTGTGTTCATTGTTCCAATTTAATTTTATCCATTGTAAACAGAAAAATGTAAAATGTTCTCTGAAGTTATACCAGCCCTAATTGTGTACAATTCCTTCACTCTAAAATGTAGATGACACTATTGCTAACCATATTTCTTATCATCAAATTTTTTCAGGCCAATATAAATAAACTAAATCCTAAAGAATGTATGCTGACCTTCAGTGGTGGTGAGACATGTGGTATTTTCCTGAACATAGTCTGTGTCTAGAATCTGTCTCGAATAGTTTTTGTTTGGTCAAATTACCAATAATCACAAATAAAATAAGAATTAAATATTTGGTAAATCTCTTAGTATAGCACAGGTATAGGAAGATAAATCTGAGAAGATGTGGAACAGTTGGCCTAGCACAGAGTTTAAATCTAACCTACTTTGGATAAGAAATGTAGACTAAAATAGACAAGCCACTGTTCATTGTAGGCCAGCTACCAGAAAGTGGTAGGCAAATTGTCTAACCTTTAAAAAATTAGAAATTATAAAATAAGTGGACTTTTGAAAGAAGAAATACTTGAGATAGTAACTGGAGCAAATCAAAGTAATTTATTTTGGAAAATGTGGGTCCATTAGTTGCCAGTTATGTCTGAAGCCTTTTGCTAAGCTTATGTAAAAACAATATTTTTTGAATTTCTAAGAAACAAGCACTAAAGGGAAAACTGTTTCAGCTGTGAATAGCATACCAAATGTATCTAGAATGATATATATGCAAAAACTTAAAGGAAGATGAGCCATTTTAGCATTATGTAGAAAATATACCAATACTACATGTCCTCATATATTCACAGGCATACACCTAACATAATAAATGTTCTCATACTAATGTTCATAGAGCTAAACCTAAGAATGAGAATATAAGAACAAAATTCTGTCTAAGCTCTGCTCTAGCAGAAGCAGACCAATTTGCAGTAAACAAAACCATTACAACAAGAAAACGGAGAGAGAGAGAAAACATTAGTCATCTGTGTGAAGGCATAGGAAGATATGATGTCGAGGCCAGCCCTTAAATGACCCAGATGAAAACAGACACTCATTGAGTGAAAACAACTTTCTATGTTATTTTGCTTTTCACCATAAGGGAAGCAGTTGAGAAGACGAATAGGAGTGTCACAGATGGGGGGAAGAAAATATTGGCATGTGGGGTCTAACAAAGTAAACTAACCTAAGTTAATACTCTAGCCATGAGTGGAAAGTCATGAGGAAATTACCCTATAATGTTCATAACCCATGAAGGTCCCTCGGATAACAGTCATGATCCAATCAGCTCGATCCAGGACAGAGCACAGTAATCTACTGATTTTCTGTCTATCAAACTACAAAGGCAGTCATCTGCAGAAACAGCATCATGGGAATCCTGTGTAAGTTTTCTGTAATAAACTGGTATTCTGAGACTAGAGCTACAGATGGGTGTCCCCTACTTCCTTCTGTGACGATCCCACCTCATGCACAGCAGATACAAACTAGCATCCCAAAGGAATTGGAGAAAGACTTTAGCATAAACCAGTGTAAATGCTCCAGCAGAAACCCTCAAGGGCCAGAGACTAATAGCATAGTGAAAATGGGGACAGCTGAGTTTACGCTAAAACCATTAACTACAGGAGATGCACTCTGAAGTCACCCAGTCGTTTTCCTAGTAAGACGATACATTCACATCTAAACCCTCTCTGCATCCTCTCTCTCTTTCTCTCTTTTTCCCTTCATCTTCTCCTGTCTTCCAATAGTACTCAAAATGATCTGCAGATTCAATGCAATACAATGCCTATGAAAGATTCAGTGACATGTTTCATCAAAATAGCAAACAATACCCATAAGGAAATAGAGAGGCGTGGACGGCTGAAGCAAGCCTGAACAAACACACCTGGAGGCATCATATTTCCTGTTTCTAACTTCAAAACACCATGGTATTAACATAAAAAACTGTCCCTAGATGAACAGAACCTAAAATAGAGCCTGGATATACAACCGCATATACACGATTGGTTTTCAACTAGGATGATGGATCAGTTACTTTTCTGCTGCCGTGATAAAAATACTGCAACCAAGATAACTTATAGAAGAAGTTTATTTTGCTTACAGTCCCAGAAGAATGAGAGACCATCATCCTGAGGAGGCAAGGCTGAGAGATATCACTATTGAATACAGAACAAGGGGACCAAAGTGGAAGTGGGGCAAGGATTTTAATTCTCAAAGCTTGCCCCAAGTAAAACAGGTCATCTAGGGAGGCTGTACCTCCGCATAGCTTCTCCAAACACCACCACTGACCGAATACCAAGTACTCGAATGACTGCACCAACGGAGGACGTTTGTCAATCAAACCACACCAGATGCTAAGAGTATATAATTAGTGGAAAACGGGTATCTTCAATGACTAGCATTGGGAAAAAAAACTGGACATCCAACTGTAAAAGATTATAATTTGTTATGCCATGTTTGGTTGATATCCCTGGAAGGTTTTCTCTTTTCTGAAGTAAAATAGAAGGGGAGTGAATCTGGAGTAGAGGGTAAGTTGTGAGGGAGGGACTGGGAAGAGAGGAGGGAAGGGAAACTGTAATCAGGATTAATGTATGAGGAGAATAAATAAAGAAGAGAAAAGAGAATGAAATCAGACTTTTATCTTACACAGCGACCAAGAGCAAACTCACAATGAGTTTAAAAGCTTTAGTGAAATATCTAAATAAGCAAAAACTTCCTTGTAGAAGAAAAAAATTAATTTTGTGTTGGACTTAGTAGTTTTTCTCATATGATGCCAAAGGAACCAGAGACAAGAGCGAAATTTGTGTCATTTATATGTTTTTCCATAGTCAGAGAAACAGAAAGATTAAAAGGCAGCCTATAGAATGGGGGAAATTGTTTAAAACCATTCAACTAATGATTAAAATCAAGTTAGTTTAGAAATGGTTTGTTTCAGCTTACAGTTCCACAGCTCAGTCCATTGCTGAGAGAAGTCAGGGCAAGAACTCAAGGGATTTGAGGCAGAAAGGCTTGTTCTCTGTGTCATGTTCAGTTTGCTTTCTTATACAGTATAGGAGCACCTGTACAGGAGTGACACTGCCTCCAGTGAGCTGAGCCCACCCACTTTGGATCATCAATAAAGAAAATGCACTGCAGGCCTGCCAAAAGAACAATCTCATGGAGGCACTTTCTCAACTGAGAAGCTCCCTTCCCAAATGACTTTAACATCTGCCAAGTTGGGGGAAAAAAAACTAGACAGGGCAGAGTTTAATGTCTAAAATACACAAAAACTTCAAATAATGAACTAATAAAATGTCAAACAACACAAATAAGAAATGAACAAAGGACTCTAGAGCATACACCCAAAAATGTCAGCCTTTTATTTTCTGAAGAAGTGGTGGTTTCAATGAGAATGGCCCCCATAGGCTCACAAATTTGAATACTTGGTCCCCAAGTGGTGAAACTGTTTGGGAAGGATCAAGATGTGTGGCTTTGTTGGGGGAGGTGTGTTCCTTTGGGGGAGGGCTTTGAGGTCTCAAAATTTCCAGTTAGTTCTCTCTTCCTGGTGCCTGTAGAACAGATGCAAGTGCTCCAGTCTGTGTGCCTGCTGCCATGTGCTTTGCCATGATTACCATGGACTCAAATCCTCTGAAACTGTAAGCTCCAAATTAAATACTTTCTTTTATAAGAGGTTTTGGTCTTGGTTGTTGCCATGCAATAGAAAAATAAGACAAAGACATTTTTATGCATAAGAACTTCTCTATAAGACGATTATAATAAATACTCAAAAAACAAGTATAAATATAAAAAACAATATATAGTTATTTGTTTGTTTTCTCTTTCAAGAGTGGTGCCCTACTGATTACCAAATCAGCCAATGTTTTCTCTCTGTAAAGCACACGCAGATTATCTGGAAACCTTACTGACATGTAGGTCATAATCCAGCAGATCTGTGGTATGGCTGGAAACTCCATTTCTTACAAATGCCAGATGCTGGTCCTTGAATCATGCTATAATAATTATACATTTTTATTTATTAATTTCATGTGCATGGTTGTTTTGTCTACATGTATGTCTGTGTGCCACGTGAGTGCCTGGTGTTTACAGAAGCAAGCAGGTGGCAATGGATCCCTTGGGACAGGAGTTAAAGATGGTTGCAAGCTGCCACATGGGTATTAGATATCAAACTCAGGTCCTTTGCAAGAGTAATCAGTACTCTAACCCACTAAATCATGTCTCCAGCCCTGCATAATTATATTTTTTTAAATACTGAATTTGAAAATGTAAGTAGAAAATATTGGTGATCATGCAATTATAGGACAAAAGTTTTTTCCTTAGAGAGTTTGTTTAGAAACCAGAGCAATGGCTCTATGGTGTGATAGTGGCCCACATTCAGTTCCCATCATGCATATCGGATGAGCTACAACGTCCTGTCATTCCAGCCTCTAGAGATCTGACACCTCTGGTCTCAGAGGGCACTTGCACTTACATGTACATGCCCACACATATACACATCCATACACATAATTTAAAAATAAATATTTTAAAATTTGTAACATTTTATAATCCAAAAATTGTTGCTAACTATTGACTCTGATGGACCTATCTGAAGAATTATGGCTGAGAATTAAATATTCAAGATCTTTTAGGGTAAGAAGTCATATGTGACTCCTGTCCAAAGTGATTTCAGCTTCCCCTAACACATTTAATGGTCAAATTGTTCATTATGTTCCTAATCATATATACATATACATAGATAGATAAATTATATTATATACACATCTATGCACAACACAACTTTAATAATGTTTTACACTAAAACATAAGATTCCAAATTAAAAATGAATTATGAATGCTATAAGCATGACTTTTACAATCCACTTTTCTTTATATGTTAAAGTACAATTTTATCGATTTTTATAGCAAATGGTGAAATTTCAAGTAAAAAGTTCTCAAAATACCTCATAATTTAAGGTTGCTTAGTGTCTTAAAATTTAAAAGCCACTAACAGAATTCAATGTGGAAATTTTAAATTAGACTAATGCATCTCTAAATATCTCATAAGGAAAAAAGAGTTGTCAGAAAACTGAAAGGAAGTCATGAATGTTTCAACAAAGTGAAAAGTTTACGGCTCTACTACTACAGAGATTAAAAGGGTTGTGAGTTAATCACCCATTAAAATTCAAGCAATGTTACATTGCTAAAAGCCAGTGCCTCTTCAGGCTCCGCTGCCCACAATCTACACAGGACTGTGTTCTGCTCTCAACTACAGCACAAATGAAGAGGAGGAATCTCCAGCAAGAAGCTCAAAAGCTAACCCCTTTTTTAACCTAGTACAGAGGATTTGTGTATGATATGTTATCCGTGGTTGTATAGCCATGACTAAGTGGTAAAATTTAAAGTAAACCATCACAGAGAAAGGCAAGATGGCAAAGAATACAAAGAAGATATTTACTAGGAAGTATTTCAAATGCTAGAATTTTCAACAATTCAAAACTATCAAAAATATATTTGAAAACTGTTTTTCTAAATATTTCAATAATAAATTAATTATACATTTGCATGTAGTATTCATAAAGTAATAATTTTATGGGCTACTTGTAAGGATAATACTATAGGAACAGTATATAACTAAAAGAAAATTTTTCATCAAATTATCCTTACTGGTATAAAGCATATATAAAAAAATTGTACTTATGGTACAATAAAATTATAATTGACAAGTAATAAATATTATAATTATCCCAGAATATAGATATTATCTCATATTTCTACTCATATGTGTGGTATATTATTTAATTTACCCACATTCCTCTAAGAATTTTCTTATATGTACATTTCTGCTACTAGTGAATACACTAAAGACCTGGGTTATGATTTTTTTTCTTTCTATCTCCTTTATCATCTGGACTTTGACTGAAATTAAACGAACATGAAATTGATCAGAACCTTTCTTTCTGGTATCCATTAAAATGAATTTTAAAAATTAGGATAGTATCAGTGATAACATGAGCATAAAAGAACAGGTCGCTGGCTTTTAAATTTACAGATTTTATAGAGATTGCTTTCCTTCTTATCCACAAAATGTAAATAAATAAGCTTTCCAAATGTGAAGCCCACTGAATCTATTGCCAGGGAAACAATGCAGTTGCCTCTTCAAATGGCCATGTACCTCACCCCTGCTGCTAGTTTACAATAAAAAATAATAATTAAAATAAAAATAAAACAAAACAAAACCACTTGGCTCATTCAGCAAAAACTAGATATTTAGTATCTACACTGTGGCTGACGCTTAGCAATACGAGGGAGCAGAAACTTCAACTTGGAGTCTCCCACCCGAGAGGGTATTAATTAAATATTGAATATTCTATCTACATGTGTGCTAGAGAAGTGTCTGGCAATAATGCTTGCCTTCACTGGCAGCCTTCCTCCCAGACACATTATATGCCACTTATTATTGCTCACAATTGAAAATTACACCAACATCTTTGCCATGTTTACATATAGCTGGAATGTATCCCTTGTCATGATCATTATTTAGTTTTCGAAGTATACACAGTAATATTCCTACAATGTGTAATGTTTATAACCCAAACTCGATTTGCATGGGTATCTACAAATCGTGCTGTCTTATCCATCAAAAGTAAATTAATTTGAAATAAAGGCTGATAGTTATTGCTTATATCTATTTACATAGCTTGATGACCACACATTTCCAATTTCAAGTCTCTGTTTCTAGTGAATTTATAATCTTGGTCTTACTCTGTCCTAAAATGATTATTTATTTAGGCACCTAAGCCCACAGTAGCCCAATTTCCTTCTTTTCCAAAATAAGAAAAAGAGTTCTGGGGCCAGAGAGATAGCCAAGAGGACTTGATGCTCTTGTGTACGATCAAGAGTCCATTCACAAAACCCACATGGCAATGTACACCCGTACCACAAAACTCCTGTTCCAGAGGATCCAATATATCTTCTGACCTCTACAGGCACTAAGCATTCATCCAGTATACCCTCATGGAGGTAGACTATTTTTTATTTTTGTTTTTGTTTTTTGTTTTTTTTTTTAATTTTTATTTTTTGATTCTTTATATTTCAAATGTTTTCCCCTTTCCAGGTCTCCCTTTTGGGAACCCCCTATCCCATCCCCTCTGCCCCTGCCTCCATGAGGGTATTCTCCCACCCACACACCCACTCCAAACTTCTCTCCCTGGCATTCCCCTATACTGGGGCATCCAACACTCTCAGACCCAAAGGCCTCTCCTCCCACTGATGGCCAACAAGGCCCTCCTGTGCCACATATGTGGCCAGCACCATGGGTCGTTCCATATGCATTCTTTAGTTGGTGGTCCAGTCTCTGGGAGCACCAGGGAGCCTGACCAGTTGACACTGCTGCTCCCTCCATGGGACTGCAAACTCCCTCAGCTCCTTCAGTCCCTTCTCCAACTCCTCCATCTGGGATCCCATGCTCACTCCAACAGTTGCTGTGAATTGAATGACGGATATTCCAAACTTTTGGGCTAATATCCACTTATCAGTGAGTACATACAGTGTTGGTTCTTTTGTGACTAAGTTACCTCACTCAGGATGATATTTTCAAGTTCCATCCATTTGCTTGCAAATTTCATGAAGTCATTGTTTTTAATAGCTGAGTAGTACTCCATTTTGTAAATGTACCACATTTTCTGTATCCATTCCTCTGATGAGGGACATCTGGGTTGTTTCCAGCTTCTAGCTATTATAAATATGGCTGCTATGAACATAGTGGAGCATGTGTCTTTATTACAGGTTGGAGCATCTTCTGGGTATATGCACAGGAGTGGTATAGCTGGGTTCTCAGGTAGTATTATGTCCAATTTACTGAGGGTCCACCAAACTGATTTCCAGAGTGGTTGTACCAGCTTGCAATCCCACCAGCAAAGGAGGAGAGTTCCTCTTTCTCCACATCCTTGCCAGCATCTGCTGTCACCTGAGTTTTTGATCTTAGCCTTCTGACTGGTGTGAGGTGGAATCTCAGGGTTCTTTTGATTTGCATTTCCCTGATGAATAAGGATGTTGAACATTTCTTTAGGTGTTCTCAGTCCTTTGAGGTTCCTCAGTTGAGAATTCTGTTTAGCTCTGTTTTCCATTTTTTGATAGGGTTATTTGGTTCTCTGGAGTATAACTTCTTGAGTTCTTTGTAAATATTGGATATTAGCCCCCTATCGGACATAGGATTGGTTAAGATCTTTTCCCAAACTGTTGGTTGCCATTCTGTCCTATTGACAGTGTCCTTTGCCTTACAGAAGCTTTGCAATTTTATGAGGTCCCATTTTTCGATTCTTGATCTTAGAGCATAAGCCACTGGTGTTCTGTTCAGGAACTTTTCCCCCGTACCCATGTGTTTGAGAATTTTCCCCACTCTCTCTTCTATTAGATTCAGTGTATCTGGTTTGATGTGGAGGTCCTTGATCCACTTAGAATTGAGCTTTGTACAGGGACTTAGGAATGGATCAATTCGCATTCTTCTACCTGTTGACCGCCAGATGAGCCAAAACCATTAGCTGAAAATGCTATCTTGTTTCCACTGGATGGTTTTAGCTCCTTTGTCAAAGATCAAGTGACCATAGGTGTGTGGGTTCATTTTGGGGTCTTCAATTCTATTCCATTGATCTACCTGCCTGTCACTGTACCAATACTATGCAGTTTTTATCACTATTGCTCTGTAGTACAGCTTGAGGTCAGGGATGCTGATTCCCTTAGAAGTTCTTTTATTGTTGAGAATAGCTTTTGCTATCCTGTGTGTCGTAGTCAGGGTTTCTACTCCTACACAAACATCATGACCAAGAAGCAAGTTGGGGAGGAAAGGGTTTATTCGGCTTACACTTCCATGATGCTGTTCATCACAAAAGGAAGTCAGGACTGGAACTCAAGCAGGTCAGGGATCAGGAGCTGATGCAGAGGCCATGGAGGAATGCTGCTTACTGGCTTGCTTCTCCTGGCTTGCTCAGCCTGCTCCCTTTAGAACCCAATACTACCAGCCCACAGATGGTACCACTCACAAGGGGCCCTCCCCCCTTGATCGCTAATTGAGAAAATGCCTTACCGCTGGATCTCATGGAGGCATTTTCTCAACTGAAACTCCTCTCTCTGTGATAACTTCAGCTTGTGTCAAGTTGACACACAAACCTAGCCAGTACAATTGACCTTGTCAACTTGACACACAAACACATCACCAATAATCCTCCACCTTTACTTCCTTATTCATCCCCAAGATCTAAATAACTTTACGAGTCCCACAGTCTTTACAAATTCTTACATATTAACATTTCAGTCCCTTTTAAACATCCAATCTCTTAAAATTCAAAGTTTTTAAAAATACAAGTCTCTTAACTGTGGGCTCCACTAAAATATCCTCTTTCTTCAGGAGGGAATATAAATCATGGCAAAGTCACAATCAAAAGCAAAATCAAATTCCAACCATCCAATGTCTGGGATCCACTCAAAATCTTCTGAATTCATCCAAGGACTTGAGTCACTTCTCCAGCTCTGCCCTTTGTAGCACACACGGCTCCAGATGCCTGTACTCCACTGCTGCTGCTGTTCTTGGTGGTCATCTCATGGTACTGGCATCTCCAAAACACTGCTGTCTTCTGCTGCAACTAGGCTTTACAAACAGCTTCACATAGGCTCTCTTCATGGTGCCAAGCCTCACCTCCTTTGCATGACCCCTTCAATCCTGGGCTGTCAATGCAACTGAGGCTGCACCTTCACCAATGGCCTTCTGAGGCTTCTCACAGTGCCCGAGCCTCAACTGCTTTGCATGACCCCTTCAGTCCTGGAATTGCAACTGAGGCTGCACCTTCACCAATGGCCTTCCACGGTCTCTCACAATGCCCAGGCCTCAGCTGCTCTTCATGACTCCTTCATGCATTCAAAACCAGTACCACCTGGGTGACTCTTACAAATTACCAAGTCCAGCCACAGCACAACGTACAACCATGTCTATCTCTGGAACGCAGCCTCTGTGCTCTCAGAAAACACTTCTCAGAAGATTTCACCCTAATGATGCTGGTCTCTTCTTAATCACTGCTAATATCTTAGCTCCAGCAAACCAGCATCAATAGTCCCAGCAATGCAATGGTTTTGCTTTAGTAGTTCTGGTATCTTGTTAATCACAGCTGATTTCTTCAGCCCCAGCTAACCAAAACTACAGAATCTTAAATCAAATTAGCAATGGCCCTCATAAGAGTCTTTAATCTTCCCTCTGAAATTTCACAAGCCAGGCCTCCATCTTCTGCACTGTTCTCAACATTATCTTCCAAGCTCCTACACAACATCCAACAGAGCTCTTAACACTAAATGGATTTTCTAGCCCAAAGTTCCAAAGTCCTTCCACAGTCCTCCCCAAAACATGGTCAGGTTGTCACAGGAATACCCCACTATGCTGGTACCAATTTGTTTAGTCAGGGTTTCTACTCCTACACAAACATCATGATCAAGAAAAGGGTTTATTCGGCTTACACTTCCATGCTGCTGTTCATCACGAAAGGAAGTCAGGACTGGAACTCAAGTAGGTCAGGAATCAGGAGCTGATGCAGAGGCCATGGAGGAATGCTGCTTAACGGCTTGCTTGCTTCTCCTGGCTTACTCAGCCTGCTTTCTTATAGAACCCAAGACTACCAGCCCACAGATGGTACCACTCATAAAGGGCCCTCCCCCCTTGATCACTAATTGAGAAAATGCCTTACCGCTGGATCTCATGGAGGCATTTTCTCAACTGAAACTCCTCTCTCTGTGATAACTTCAGCTTGTGTCAAGTTGACACGCAAAACTAGTCAGTACACTGTGTTTTTTGTTATTCCAAATGAATTTGAGAATTGCTCTTTCTAACTCTATGAAGAATTGAGTTGGAATTTTGATGGGGATTGCAGGGAATCTGTAGATTGCTTTTGGCAAGATGGCCATTTTTACTATATTAATCCTGCCAATCCATGAGCATGGGAGATCTTTCCATCTTCTGAAGTCTTCTTCGATTTCTTTCTTCAGAGACTTGAAGTTCTTGTCATACAGATCTTTCACTTGTTTGGTTAGAGTCACACCAAGATACTTTATATTGCTTGTGGCAATTGTGAAGGGTGTCATTTCCCTAATTTCCTCCTCAGCCTATTTGTCCTTTGAGTAGAGGAAGGCTACTGTTTTGTTTGAGTTAATTTTATATCCGGCCACTTTGCTGAAGTTGTTTATCAGCTATAGCAATTCTCTGGTGGAGTATTTTTTGGGTCACTTAAGTATACGATCATATCATCTGCAAATAGTGATATTTTGATTTCATTCTTTCCAATTTATATTCCTTTGATCTCCTTTTGTTCTCTAATTCCTCTACCTAGAACTTCAAGTACTATATTGAATAGATAGGGAGATGGTGGACAGCCTTGTCTAGTCTCTAATTTTAGTGGGATTGCTTGAAGTTTCTCTCCATTTAGTTTGATGTTGGCTACTGGTTTGCTGTATATTGCTTTTACTATGACTAGATATGGGTCTTGAATTCCTGATCTTTATCATGAAGGGATGTAGAATTTTGTCAAATGCTTTTTCAGCATCTAATGAAATGACCATGTGATTTTTTTCTTTGAGTTTATTTATATAGTGAATTACATTGATGGATTTATGGGTATGGAACCATCCCTACACTCTTGGAATGAAGCCTACTTGATCGTGATGAATAATCATTTTGATGTGTTCTTGGATTTGGTTTGAGAGAATTTTATTGAGTATTTTTGCATTGATATTCATGAGGGAAATTGGTCTGATGTTCTCTTTCTTTGTTGGGTCTTTGTTTTGGTATCAGTGTAACTGTGGCCTCAAAGAATAAATTGGGTAGTGTTCCTTCTGTTTCTATTTTGTGGAGTAGTCGAAGAATATTGGTATTAGGTCTTCCTTGAAGGTCTAATACAATTCTGCACTAAACCCATCTGGTCCTGGGCTTTTTTGGTTGGGAGACCTTAATGACTTCTTCTATTTCTTTAGGAGTTACGGGATTGTTTAGATGGTTTATCTGATTCTGATTTAACCTTGCTATTTGGTATCTGTCTAGAAAATTGTCCATTTCATCCAGATTTTCCAATTTTGTTGAGTATAGACTTTTGTAGTAGGATCTGATGATTTTTTGAATTTCCTCAGAATCTGTTGTTATATCTCCCTTTTCATTTCTGATGTTGTTAATTTGGATACTATCTCTGTGCCCTCTGGTTAGTCTGGCTCAGGGTTTATTTATCTTGTTGATTTTCTCAAAGAACCAACTCTTGGGTTTTTTTGATTCTTTGTATATTCTTTTTTTTCTACTTGGTTGATTTCAGCCCCGAGTTTCATTATTTCTTGACTTCTACTCCTGTTGGATGTATTAGCTTCTTTTTGTTCTAGAGATTTCATTCAGGTGTGCTGTTAAACTGTTAGTGTATGCTTTCTCCAGTTTCTTGTGGAGGTACTTAGAGCTATAAGATTTCCTCTTAACACTGCTTTCATTGTGTCTCATAAGTTTGAGTATGTTGTACCTTCATTTTAATTAAATTCTAAAAAGTCTTTAATTTCTTTATTTCTTTCTTGACCAAGTTGTCATTGAGTAGAGCATTGTTCAGCTTCCATGCGTATGTGGGCTTTTTGTTGTTTTTGTTGCTATGGAAGACTAGCCTTAATCCATAGTGATCTGATAGGAGGCATGGGGTTATTTCAGTCTTCTTATATCTGTTAAGGTCTGTTTTGTGACCAATTGTGTGGTCAGTTTTGGAGAAGGTACCATGAGGTGCTGATAAGAAGGTATATTTTTTGATTTAGGATGAAATGTTCTATAGATATCTGTTAAATCCATTTGGTCCATAACTTCTGTAAGTTTCACTGTGTCTCTGTTTAATTTGGGCTTCCATGATCTGTCCATTGATGAGAGTGGGGTGTTGAAGTCCCCCACTATTATTGTGTGAGGTGCAATGTGTGCTTTGAGCTTTAGTAAAGTTTCTTTTATGAATGTGGGTGCCCTTGCTTTTGGAGCATAGATGTTTAGAATTGAGAGATCTTTGTAGATTTTTCCTTTGATGAGTATGAAATGTCCCTCCTTATCTTTTTTGATGACTTTTGGTTGAAAGTCGATTTTATCAGATATTATAATGGGTACTCCAGCCTGTTTCTTGGGACCATTTGCCTGGAAAGTTGTTTTCCAACCCTTTACTCTGAGGTAGTGTTTATCTTTAACATGGAGGCGTGTTTCCTGTATGCAGCAAAATGCTGGGTCCTTTTATGTATGTCTATGTCTTTTTATTGGGGAATTGAGTTCATTGATGTTAAGAGATATTAAGGAATAGTGATTTTTGCTTCCTGTTATTTTTAATGTTATTTTTATGTTTGTGTGGCTATCTTCTTTTGGGTTTGTTGAAAGATTACTTTCTTGCTTTTTCTAGGGTGTAGTTTCCCTCCTAGTGTTGGTATTTTCCATCTATTATCCTTTGTAGGGCTGAGTTTGTGGAAAGATATTGTATAAATTTGATTTTGTCATGGAATATCTTGGTTTCACCATCTATGGTAATTGAAAGTTTTGCTGGGTATAGCAGCCTGGGCTTGCAGTTGTGTTCTCTTAGGATTTGTATGAGTTCTGCCCAGGATTTTCTAGCTTTCATAGTCTCTGGTGAGAAGTCTGGTGTAATTCTGATAGGTCTACTTTTATGTTACTTGACCTTTTCCCCTTACTGCTTTTAATATTCTTTCCTTGTTTTGTGTATTTGGTGTTTTCACTATAATGTGACGGGACGAATTTCTTTTCTGGTCCAATCTATTTGGAGTTCTGTAAGCTTCTTGTATATTTATGTTCATCTCTTTCTTTAAGTTAGGGAAGTTTTCTTCTATAATTTTGTTGAAGATATTTACTGGCCCTTTAAGTTGGGAATCTTCACTCTCTTCTATACCTATTATCCTTAGGTTTGGTCTTCTCATTGTGTCCTGGATTTCCTGGATGTTTTGGGTTAGGA
>JAPYYD010000055.1:0-17440 GCA_028551405.1 Uromys caudimaculatus | reverse complement strand
TTCCTCTTTAAGGGCTTCTAGCTGTTTAACTGTGTTCTCTTGTATTTCTTTAATGGAGTTATTTATTTATTTCTTAAAGTCTTTTATCATCATCATAAGAAGTTCTTTTAAATCTGAGTCTTGCTTTTCTGGTGTGTTGGGGTATCCAGGGCTCACTGTGGTGGGAGAACTGGGTTCTGATGATGCCAAGTTGCCTTGGTTTCTGTTCCTTATGTTCTTACCCTTGCCTTTCACCATCTGGTTGTCTCTGGTGTTAGCTGGCCTTGCTCTCTCTGACTGTGGCTTGTCCCTCCTGCAAGCCTTTTCATCAGTACTCCTTGGAGACCAGCTCTCTCTGAGCGGGATTTGGGTTTGGAGAGCTGTGGTACAGGTTCATCTCTGAGGCCTAGACAGAAACCAAAATGATCCTGTCCCCAGCTGTTCCTTGGTTCTTGTGTCCTGATGGCACTGCCAGGGTCCCTCTTGATCAAGGAATTTGAACAGAAGTGGTGGTTTCCTGTGCTGGAAGGTGTGTCTGCAGTCCTGGGAGACAGCTCTCTCCTGGCACTATTTGAGTATTAATCCCTGTGTTACAGGATCAGCTCCCTGCTGCAGAAGTAAACCAGAAAGCCACTCCTCAGTCCTTGTGTCCTGAGGGTTCTGGGCATGTCCCTCTGAGCAGAGGTGCTGGCCTTACTCCTGATCACAGGCATGTCCGCACTCCTGGGAGGCTAGCTCTTTCCCTGAGCTATTTGGGTATGGAGTCGCGTGGCACAGACTGAGGTCCCTGGCCACAGATGGAAACCCAGGTAGACCATTTTTAAACTTAAAGTGAATAATCTTAAAAATAAGGAAAAGTAATACTTAGAGGAACTAGCATGTAACTGGTTTTCATGGAGGTTACAGATAAAAGACATGAAGAGGAAATGACAATAATGGCGGAGGAATAACGTTACACATCTAGTTTTCAGAGGTTCTCATTCATTTCCCTTATGATCATGAGGGCCAGAGGTCAAGGCTTTGTTTGAAAACATGACTTTTAATTTTGTAGATCATGTGTCTAAAAGTGTAATTTGGGGGCCACAAGATAATTCTCATTTAACCTGTTATAAAACCCTATCCCTCACTTGTAAATTGTCTTTCTCAAATCCCAACTCAAGTTCACGTTCTTATAATCTTCTTCTAAAGCAGTTTTGAAAACCTCCTCCAAACAATGAACTAATCCCATCTCTAGAAGCCCAAGTTCCCCAGCCAACAATTAGCTAAAAATAAAACTGTCATTTCTTAAAAACAAACAAAACTTTGGAAATATATTTCCTGATATAGTCATCAACAATTACTCAGAGAACAGGCCATTTGTGTGTACGCTTTTGTGTGTGCATGTGGGTTTACACTGAGGCTACAGACAGGGTCTCAGGCTGATTGTGTGTGTGTGTGTGTGTGTGTGTGTGTGTGTGTGTGTGTTCGAGAGAGAAGGGGAAAAGAGGGGGTATATATGGGGGTTTATATAGCATGGCACACATATGGAGGTCAGAGGACAACTGTGTGGGGTCAGTTCTTACCTTCAACCTTTACATTGGTTTGGCAGATTGAACTCAGATAATGAACATTGTGTAGCACGTACCTTTATGGACTGAACCATTTAGTCTTCTCTGAACTCCTCCTGTGATAAGATCCTCATCTTATTGTCCATCTAATACCCACTCAGGAAGCCCTTGTTATTCAATCTTATTGCTCACTAAACTCTACAAAGTTTCTCAGAAACTTACCACAGAAGAGCCTAGGTCCAGAGATTCTCTCTAGTGACCTAGATAGAGTTTTAAGTTCTCTACCATCAGTCTCTGCTAATGGCCTCTATATTTTCTGAGCTCAGTTATCCATTGAAAGGATATAGACTTTTCTGTTCAATGAATTCTCAGGGCTGGTTAGAGATACTAATCTATCTGGCACTGTTCGAACCACTACTATTGTTTTCTTAGATTCTACACTGTAAAATGTCTTTGTGTCTAAAAGAATCTATGAGAATATCTGATTTCTTGATCTGTTATGACTAGTACAAGATGTTCTTGAAGAGAAATTACACAAACACCTTTACAGGCAAAGCAATTGAATAGTCAGAATCACAAAAGAGAGCAGACAGAAAATACTTGCTTCATCTTGTTTTGTAATTCTGATCTCACCATTTCTCTGGTGTTACAATAAAACAGTTTGCTAGTTTACATTCCCTTTAGCAAACCCAAGATCTCTGGGTCCCGACTGAATTTCTGGAGCTAGTCTCTTGTTTTACATCTCTATAGATGCTTCTTAGAGTTTGGTTGGTTGGTTGGTTTGTTATTAATTAATTAATCAGTTAATTAATTAATTTCCTGCTACTTTGCTTTGTCACTGTCTTGCTTCTTATTCCTACTTCTATTCTCCCTCTTTGTGACTGGAAAAGCATGCATAGCAGTTACTCTAAGCGAAGAGATCTTTTTGATTTTGACAGTTATAATCTGCCAGCAGATTGTCCCCTGAGTTCAGCAGCAGCTTGATTCTACTTGGTCACCACTTCCCCCACACCACCTGGGAAGTGCAACACGTACAACCAATGTCCAATAATAACTTATTCATTGATTTATTAGATAATTGCTCAACTGACATCAGTTCTCAAAAAATTTCTATATGTCAATGCCTTCAGCTAACTAAAATGTTATTTATATTTTAGGAAAATGAAGTCAAGTATTCCCAAAACTGCATATTTGCACAGTAGTAATGAAGCAAAATATTGCAGATTTTAGTTTTCTTTCGAGAAATTTCTATATAATGCAGCCCTTTGAGTCTGTGCCTTTGCAAATTCTATACTCTTCTCTTCTTTGTATTTGAATTACTGATGATTCCATTTGGTGAAATGATAATGTGTTCTTTGACTTTTAAAATATACTAAGCATGCCTTACATTTAGAAGTTGTCAAACTCAAACTAAAAAGTAATAAAGAGGTTTTTGTACAAATCTTCCTTTACTCAGAAAATAGAAAGCAATTATGGAGAACACCTTTAGTTTCTCTGACATTTTGAAATATTTTTCTTTGCTACTAACTTAAATAGACATTCAATATATCAATATTGTTAGAGGTTTTGCTTGCCACCTAGAAATAAGCAGCAGGATTTTTCTATTATTAAAATGAAAGATCTGTGGCCCTGACATTCATTCAGGGATCATGACCTGTATGCCTGAATATCCAGAATAAGGCAGTCAGATAGGAGAATCTACTGAGTAGCAATCATAGATGCTACCAAGCTCCTGTGAGACCTGAAGAATAGAGAAATGATGAGAGAAGGAGAGGGAGAAGAAAGGCCATAGGTCATTAAGGCCAAGGATTGACAGCAGTACTCAAGAAAATGATAGAAAACTAAAGAAGTAAATGCTTCAAAATCACACCAGTTTGAGGTTATTTAAGCTACAAAACCCAAGTATAGATAAAACAAACACAGAGCATCAGTCTCTTACACATATTCATGCATTGTGTATATAATAGTGCCTTTGAGTTCAGACTACCAACATACCAGGGTTAGTACTTAGCCTTGGAAGCATATCAAACATGGTAAAATTTTAGCTACCTCACAAGCATTTATGTTCTCCCTGAACCACAAATAATCATACCAGCCTTTGGTTCCAAGGCTAGTAAGTGAAGAAGTGTCTTATTCCACATTCCAGAATAACTCATTTACAATTACTGCATTTCTACCTCTGGCACTAAGAAAAGGCTTTGCTGCTGTTGAACGATTCAACCTCAAAAGCTAAGGAAAGGTAAACATTATTGAAATATATTACAGTAATATTCTTATGTTCCTAACGGTCAGAAAAACTACAGCATCATGTGAAACTTTCATCAGTCAAATATCTCTTAAGACATGAAGCTTCATTTTTTACAATTTTTTTACAATTTTTTATTTAGTTTGTGTTTGTGTGTATGCATGTGTGTGTGTGTGTCTATGTGTGTATGTGTGAAAGACACAATATACTTATGGTGGTCAGAGGAACAGATTGGGCTCTGTTCATCAGGCTCAGTGGCAAATGGTTTTTCACACTTAGCTATTTCACCAGCTCTAGCTTCCTTTCTTGCAAGCATTATTTAAGAACTGGTAAACAGTAAGAGTAAGATAAGTTAGCATGTCAGTGCTTCAAGAACATATGCAACATAATCTCCATTGTATATAATTTTTAAAAGCATAAAATCCTCTTAACATAGGGATTCACTGCTTGACAGAGAACTGTAAGGCATGCTGGGAGGAGATTTCCTGAGCTCTGTTTTCATTCTGAATTATCCCTCTATAAAATAACTCTAAGGCTGTACTCACGATGATTATGTATAATTTCCTAAGCATCACACATAGCAAGCAGCAGCATGGTAAAGCAAAGGCACACATAGCTGTGCTAGAGTTGCATCAGACTGGCAAGGCTTGTCACTCCTCCACATATTAAAGAAGGCTTCTCTTTGGCCTAGCTCTTCATTCTGTAGAATTTCTATTTGTTTTCATCTCTGAGTTATTCAGGACTCACAGAGCATAAATGAGAGAAATATAGCACAGACCTGAAACTACTCTTCTCAAAAGCAGAAATACAAATGGCTAAACATTGAGATTGCTAAATATCCTCATCTAGTGGGAAAATGCATGTTAAAACTTTAAGATTCCATCTCAGCCCAGTCAGAATGACCATGATCAGCAATACACATGACAAGTGTTGTCCTTGTTGTAGAGATGGGAGAATGATTCTACAGTGCTGCTGGGAATAAAAACTAGTGCAGCTATTTGGAAATTAGTCTGGAGGTTTCTCCAAAATCAACAACAACAACCTGCACATCTCCTATTATTCAGCTACACAACTCATGGGCAAATACTCAAAGAACTTAATATCTTACTCCAGAGACACGTGCATATCCATGTTCATGGCTGCTCTAGTCACAACAGGTAGAAAATAGAATTAACATAGGTATTCTTCAAGTAATGATAAAGAAAAGGTGGTACATATACACAAGGAACTATTACTCTGCTGGAAAGAAAAAAACGAGGCCATTAAATTTGCAGATAGATGCACGGAAACAGGAAGTAGTATATGGAACAATGTCATATATGGAGTGAAGCCACAAAAGGCAAATATTATATTTTCCCTCTCGCCTATAGGTCCTAGAACCAAATTTCTGGTTTTGTGTATTTAATCTTGGGTGCACAAGCAAGCCAGAAGTCTAGGAGTCGACAATTGTAGGAAAGCATGAATTAATGGAGAATGATAGCAGAATATAGAGTAAATGAAAATGGAGAAGGGAAGGAAAGGCTCAAGCAGGTAATGGAGTGGCAGGGATGGGAGAAGGAGGGAGCACGTGGCTGGTTAAGCAAAGTAAAGTACGCATGAAAAGCTGTACGTAAACCTCCAATCCTGCAAGCCAAGTAAGCCATATAATAAGCCAGACCATGTGATACCAAAGAACAGAGGTAATACTGTGAGCTGAAGGCTGAAGAGGGGATGGGGTGGGGGAAAGTAGGAAAGGAGGTGAGTTAACCAAAGCTAAGGACATAGGAGGAAATCTTCTGAAACCCCAGGAGTTTTCAAGCTAATTAACAATATTAATTGTTAACTATTAAACTATTAAAAGCGATTGCCACTGTTCATTGTTGCATGCAACAACTAGATAGTAAACACAATAGCTGAAGACACCATACCTTTTGATAACAAGATGTAAATCAGTCTTGAACTGACCTAGACGTCTTCTTACCAGTTACCTTTCAAAGTGTATGAATGTATTATAAAGATATTACAGACGGGTCAAAGATGTTAGTATAAATGATACTGTACAACACATTATGTGCAGTGGGTGCCTACTGGTGTAATAGTGGCAGAACTGTTTGTGGAATAACCAAAAACTCCCTTCATTGGATTTGAGGCCTGATCCACAGGAAGTAATGGATGTCTGATACTGTAAAGATAGTCAAAACCCAAGGTTGGGGAGATTACATGCCAAAGGAGAGAACCTATTGATGTCATTTTGCTAAATGGCCATTTCACTAAATTGCTTTGTATTTTATAGCCATAGATTTGTGCTGTTCTCGCCCTGGTTTTGGGAATCTTCTTACTGCAGTGGGTAGTTAATCCAGAGACTCATAACGTTCGAAGCACTGAGAATAAATGATGATGAATCTCAGCTGTAGATGGGATGCCTACATCAAACATTCACAACCTCAAGGCTCCAGGAATATGATTGAAGAGGAAACAGGAAAAAAATCTAAGAGGCAGAAGATACTGAGGAGTTCTGTGACATGCCTTTCTCTGGATAAAACCTAGCTGAGGTACACATGAATTCACAGTATCTGTGGTTACCTATACCTATGGCTGAGGAGCAACTGATAGGTGATGGCTGTTGGAAAGGAAAATCACTTTTCCTTGTGGGAGAAGCTATACTGGCACGGTGCCCATGCTCCTATGGATAATCCCACAGTCACATACATGAGCAGCACTACTTAGAATCAGTGAGTTATCAAAACAAAAATAAGAGAACACGAAGTTGAAAAGGAATGTGTTGGAGAATGGAAGACAAGTTGGAGAGGCGTAGAAAGCTTATTGAGATGCATTGTATACTTGTATGAAATCTTCCAAGAATTAAAACAGAAGATAAACAAACAAAAACTGACACTTAGGTCAGACCTAGAGTCAGAGGTCTATAGAGGAATTTTAATCCAGATATTCCAGCAAGGGATCACATCCAAAAATATGATCTGACAGAATGCAGACATTCCCTGGATTATAGAATGATCTGACTAGAATAGAGACTCACTGTAGCACACACCTTTATTCCCTAACATTGAAGGTAAGATTAGGCTGTAGAAGGAAGAAGCCGTGTTTGAAAGTGATATCTAATTGAGGGTAGGCAAAGCGTCAAATCAGAGAAAGATTTGACAGAATGAGTCAGAGATAGGATGTGCCCAACTTGCACAAGAATGGCAGAGGAAGAAAGACTACTTAAGAGCAATGAGAGAAAATAAAAGGTGGTGGTGGTGTGGTGGGTGGTGATGATGTGTGTGAGGCAGTCTTACTGGGACAGGTTAGAGAGAGAACAAGCTAGGCACAGGGAAATACAGAACCAGAACAAGCCAGAGAATGATAAGCAGACGGAAGACTAGGACATATTGCTAAAGTCAGTCAGTAGGAAGCCAGGCAGTACAATTCAGTCAGAAGCAGAGAAAAGTCAGACTGAATCAGTCAATCTTGTAAGACTAGGTTGTAAGGAGCCTATAAATTCCAGACCTAGGCCTAGGGATAGAACAGACAAGGAATACTCTGGGCTCAGCCCAAGACGTGTATTCATACAGCTTGGGTACATCTCTCATCACTTCATCTGAGGAACTAAAAGTGTCATTTACAGAGGTCAGATGACCAAATGGGCTGACTCAATTTAGTCAGTTACTTTCTTAGAATTTTTAATGTGTTAGATTATTTTCTTCCATCCATGGTAATTTTATTGAAAGCCATAATTTTGATTGAAGGACAGCTAATATGAGTCTATGGATGAACTCTGATAGGCAGTTACCAAATCAGTACTGGCACTGGGCTACTTCTAAACAAGAGTTGCAGTTTTGGGAATCACTCTTTGTCAAAGTTGGAGGCTATGGTCTGAATCTTTGTGTCCCCACCAAATTCATATGTTGAAACCCAACTCCCAAAATGACAGTATTATCAGATGGAGTTTAGGGCAGGTGATTAAGTCATGATCTGTCATGAATGGTATTCTTGCCTTTATAAAAGAGGACCTAGAGAGATCACTATCTTTTCTGCCATGAGAAGGTATAATGAAGAGGAGCCATCTATAGACTAGGATGAGGACCGTAAGTAGACACTGAATGTCTGCTTGCCTTGATCTGGGACTTCCCAATAGCCACAACTACAAGAAGTAAATTTCTGTTATTTATCAGATTCCAAAGTTATGGTAATATATAAAGATGGTCTTAGTAGATAGTGTCACTTTTACTCCAAAGATAGAAACCTCAAAGAAAACCAAGTACCATGTCCTTTCTTCTTGTTTGTCCTTGAACTCTAGTTTCTGATTATACTCAGCAATGCCATCTCAGTAATGCCTTTGAAAATGGCAGGTGCTTTGAGGAAAGTGGCACAAATGGCCAGTTTCATTTGACCCTATCTTCGTTTGGAGCCCCCCTAGCTCAAGCTTAAATGGTCTCCTAATCCTTTTGGGGGGAGAGATCAGGTTTTTTCTCAACTATATGTAGATGTTCTAGGAAGTTTCCTGTTGAGAATTGGTCTATAAAAGTTAGTCCTTCTCTGTAATTTGAGTATCCTGACATAAGCCTCTTTGATCCTGAGCCATTTAGATCTTTATACCCCTGTACTCTCATTGTGTCTACACAGACAATAATACCTAAAATTGGCATCACCAAGTTGGCTCAGCAGGAACAGACACTTGACACCAGCCCAATTACTTGAATTTGATGTTGGGGACCAGCATGAAAGAAAAGAGAAACTATTCCTGAATGTTGTCCTTTGTCCTCCATGCATGAGCACCATAGCATTCGTGCCCAAACAAACGTATCCACACATGAAATAAATAAAGGCATATATATATATATATATATATATATATATATATATATATATATATAAGATTTTTAAAATAAATATAAGTTGTTTGTCTTCTATATAGAGATTATAGTAAATTTGAAAGTAAAATTCAAAGTCACAAGCTTCTTACCCATCTTATCCATTGCCTGAAATGCTAAATGCCACCATGCTAATATTGCTGGCTCAACATACAGAAGTAGAGATACAGCCATAGGAAATATTCGTTTCTATTTTCAGAGTAGAGAAATCCTCCACACTTCATTCCAGCTCCAGTCTTCGAAGTCTATGTCATGAAGATGTCTGCATAAAGACACATGTGTTATTTATCTCTGAAGTAATATGGTGTTGTAGATGTATGATATGCAAATGTGTGCACATGTGTATGTCCCAATCCTTTACAGTTAAACAAACAAATGAAAAAAACCTGTGGATTTGATTTGCACCAGGCCTCGGGTTCTCAGCCAATGAGACCTGACTAGAATCCCAGCCAAAATTATAAATGCCTCAGACAACACTGCTGTGTCCCTCCACGCGGTATATAGTTCATCATGCAACAAAGTTGTTTACTCAGCTGTGGCTCTTTTTTCTGCCATTTACTTTGTGTAGGAGAACTGGAGAACAATGTTGACACTGTTAAACATCAACACTATTCAAGTGGTAATGTTGAACCTCTTTCAAAGAAAAATAGAGAATGCATTAACAGAATGTTAGGAGACAAGGTTTGTCATGGCTTGAGTTCCTTCTGGGAAATGATAAGAACCTTGACAAGTAAACCCAGACAGATCTGAGATCTCTGGGAGTCCTCTGACAAAGGAGGAGCATGATAAAAATCACTGTCGCTGGGATGATTGTGCCAGAAGAAACAAGTGGTGAAGACAGGTAATGGTCTTAGCAGCATGAATAAAAAGGGATAACAACTGTCAAACACTGAAGCAGACATATTTCTCCACAGAGATGGCTTAGACACTTCTTCAGTTGTCTGTGGCACCAATTCCATTTGTAATTCCATTTTGATTTATGCTTCTGCACATCACAAATCCTCAGAAGGACTGTGAGAGATTCTATTTCATAAAAGCAAAGCTTAAATGACAGCAATAATCTCTAAAGATGAAAACTATCAGGTAAATGCATACTGGCAACTACCATCAATGTCTTAGGTAATACCATTTTCAGAAAAGCTACAGTATAGTTCCACACGTTTTAAAAACCTACAATACAGTGATAAATGTACTTGTATGTATACATATGACAAATCAACCTTCTAGAAGAACATAATCGCTTTCACAGTTGTGTTATCTTTGTGTTACCCTGCCCAGCACTAATAAGGTGGAGGAGGCAATTTTGACCTGAGGACAAAGCCTCCATGAATGGAGTTAGACCCTTAGAGACTCCAAAAATCTTGCCCATTCCCCATCTTCTGTGGGAGACTAGAATGAGAAAACAATGTTCTACTTCCCGGAAAGTTCAGCTATGTCAGCCTACCATTGGCAGACTCTGAGCCTTCACCACTGTGAGAAGGAAATGACTGTCGTTTGAGCTTCCTAATTTATAATTTTTTGATAGAACAGCCCAAAGTGGCAAAGGCACATGTTACACTGTACTAGTGATTATGTTGGAGAAAACAGTAGACCAAAAAAAATCACACTAAAATTTTAGTTTGTATGCATAGTTTATCCAGTTTGCTTGTATTTAAATATAGAATTGTACAGAATAAAAAAGTTACACTGTTTTGACTGATGTGTGTCATATGAAGCATCTATTATTAATCCAGAGTTGACTTCACCAATCATCTGTCATAATGCTCAAGAGTCAAAAAATAAGTAACGATTACTGAACCAATTTCTTTTTTTTTTCTTGTTTTTTTTTTTTTTTTTTAAGAAGAAAAGATTTATTCGGGCTATGATTCCAGGGGGATAAGAGATCATCATCGTTATCATCATGGCAGGCAGGAGTGGCAGCAGAAACAACTGAGAGCTTGCATCTTGAACCCCAAGCAGGAAGCAGAGAGAACACACTGGGAATGGCTCAAGTCTTTAAACTGTCAAAGCCTACCTCCATTGACACACTTCCTCCAACAAGGCCACACCTCCTAAGTCTCCTCACCAAGCACTACCAACTACAGACCAAGTGTTCAAATGCCTGAGAATATGAAGGGACATCTTGTTCAAACCACCACAAATGTATATGGGTGTGAGAGGGAAGAAAGCTCACACGACTGAAATGTGACATGCCCTGTAGCTCTTGTCAGGGCTCACATGTACTGTAGCAGCTCTGCATCATGAATGGGAGTCTTATGCCTCATGAATCAAGTACTAAGGTGTGTGCGTATGCATGTGCGTGCACACATGCGTGCACGCGTGTTTCAACAGTGAACCAATTTCTATGCTGCCACAAGAGTTAACAACACACAGCAAGAGCCTGATTTATACTGCATAGCAAGCAAGTATTGTTGGAACTTCTGATGTGGACTTAGCTCCTGCTATCTCAAATCTGTCCTCCTGCCTCAGTTTTGGAAGAGCAAGTGAAATTTCTAAAAGACATGAGATAGGGAGGAAAGTATGAAGGAAATGAATGTCCAGGAGAGCATAGCTTCCACTAAAGGGAGTTTGTGATTACTTTTAAAATGTATATTTTTGTAATAGAAAACTACTTAGACACAATGTTAATGTTAATATGCTGTCAAGTATTTTATAGAAATGTCCAATGCAATGCTAGCTAATGAGGAACATTTGTATGCTCGTTTTATTATTTATTCATTGAGTTAACTCTAACAAATAAAATTACTTCCTACTCCTGCAAGCATGTCATGAATTAATATTCTCTCTGTCTCTCTCTCTCTCTGTCTCTCTGCCTTCTCTCTCTCTCTCTCTCTCTCTCTCTCTCTCTCTCTCTCTCTCTCTGATGTAAGAAAATGCCATTTTCCTGGAATAACATTAAATGACAGAGAATATGTGGTTTCTAAAATTCAGTATAAGAATAAGGGCAATAATCAAACATCCAACAGCTAGTAAACTCTCTCACACTGGCCACTATTACAAATATCATTTTAAAAGATAGTTTGGTTATTTTAAGTCATAATGAAACTAATCATAACTTGAGACATTGTTCTCAACACAAATACATAGAGGGATGTTTTTTAGACTTATTTTAAATAACCCCAACATATTAGAAGCTATTTCCCCAGACGTGATACTAGACTTTTCACCTAGAAATGTCTGGACCTTTGAGTTCTCAGTACACACAACTTAACACTTTACCTACCCCTCCCCCAATGTAGTTATTCTGTGCTTGCAAAGCAAGGTAGGAGATTAAAGCTGGCAAACATTTGATTCAGAATTGTGTGTTTCTTCAGATTCATTTTAGTAGAAAGACCCAGGTTGTTACTTAACTAAAATGAATTACGCTTCTCAGCATGGCTTTGGACATGGTGGTTAAAGTGTCCAGTCTTCAGTTTTCACATATGAGATGGGCATACTGACAGTATCTTTTTCATAGGACAGTTATTTAGATTCATTTAGTTGGACTATCTGGACTTTCTAGTGGCACTGTCATCAGAAGTACTTGATGAATGTTTTATTGCTATTATTTACATAAGGAGCCAAATGAACTAAGCATCTTTGTTCATAAATTTTCTCCATGTGTCAATATATCCAGTGAAGAATATTAGATGGATTTGTCTGATATCTCTCTCTTAACAAAAGAAAAAAGTACATTCCTCAATTACAGTATAAAATAATCAGATGGACGGAATCTTTAGCCACATCCATTGGGGAAAATTCATGGAATAAAATTACCATGCAGTTTCTACCTAATCATTTTTAATGTCCTCTTTTCAAACCTTTTAAGCTCCATACTCTGAAATAGAGTTTAAAGGATTATTTTCACAGTGCTATTCATGGGTTTCATTTCAAGTATCTGAGACACATTGTACTAAGCACAGAGAAACCAGCTGTATGTCCACGAGAAAGAAGAACTTCTGACTGGGTCTCCCTCAGACTTTCTTCCTATCTATGTAACTTGACATTTTCCTTTCCACTTTCTATACAAAAACAATTGAAGTTTGTTAGGTACTTGTTTTTCCAACCTCCATTAACTTCTGTGCTCTAAAAGAAACAAAGCTGTGTACACATGGACTTCTTACTGAAATTGCTTATTGACAAACAGAAGCATAAAACAGTTTAGATTATGCTTTGTGATATTTTAAGATAATCACTGAGTCTTGTGATGCAATTTTTTAAAAGATATGCTTCACTGAAAGCACTGTGTACGATAACCATCTAGTCACAGAATAAGATGAAGGGCAGAATTCATCCTAATCCATAAAATCACCTCTATAGCAAGTCTTCAAATGGTCGGTTGGAATAGCCGGATACACATGAAGTAAAGGCTATTATAAATGGCATTGATAAAACCTGTATCTTACTGAAACAAAATGGTGAAAGGTGAACGTACACACCTGAGTCTCTTTATGTGTGGAGAAGAGAGAAAATGATCAGAAATCATTTGTATTAGGATCACTCTGAATTTTTTAAAATGTCAACTTAAGGATCTTAATTTCTCAAACAATTACTGAAAGGGAGGGTTAAGTAAATACAATACATGGCAAAAGAACATATATGGGAAAATAGAAGTGTGATCTAAGTACCACAAACTGATTCAGCTTATTATCCAGTGATTGTGGAACACACTGATTTTGTTACTAAAGTAATGGCAAATGTTAAAATGATGAGAAAATGATTTCTGAAAAGGACAGGAATTTTTTTAATCAAAGTGTTATTCAAGCAAAAAGTATTTTAAATGAATCAATTTGACTTCTAAAAATATTAACTTACCACCATTCATTTAAAAAAAAAAAAAAAGCTATCTAAAAGATTTCTTGACAGACCAAGGGACCAAATGTGTGCTATAAAAATGGGCCGCTCTATATAAAACTCTTGCAAATCAAAAATTAGATTCTAAAATACATTAAGCAAAAGACATCAACTACTTTAAAATGCTAGCAGGAATTTGCTATAGTAGGTAAAATATTAGCCCAAAAGCATACAGATACATTGTGGGTTGAGGCTCAGGGTACAGACACATTGATACACAGAGATGGGTATGGTAGTGTTCTGGAACCTTTTCTGAAAGAAATGTATTAGCTGCATTAAATCTTGAGTTTTTTCAGAGCCCTGAATCTACAGATTTCTTCTGGGATTATTCTAAGTTAAGGAAACAATGGAAAGTGCAATACCAAAACATAAGTTTCTAGAGCTGGAGAGTTGGTTCAGAGTTAAAAGGCCTGACTGCTTTTCCAGAGAAAGCACCAGCTTTCCATTGCCAGCACCCGCAGGTAGCTCATAATTGTCTGTGACTCCACTTCAAGGGAATCCAATGCCTTTATCAGCCTCCACAGGCACCAGGCACACACATAATATACAGGCATGCACACAAGACACCCATACATATTAAATATGAATCAAAAATATTTTTATAGAATTTCAAAAACCAAATATAAAGCAAAGAAACTATTATTATGAAAATAGAACACACATGCTATGAAATATGATCATAACACACTACTCACAAAAATGCTAATGGTGAAGGGAAATGCTCATTCGTATTGTGAAATATTAATCCAGTATAACATGCATAAGCATGGACATGTGTATTTCACAAAGAGCTTCACACACAGTATCAGCACAAAACACATATGCATGTGTGCTCATACACATTTTCCATTTCCCCCAGTATGTAGTATCTGCATCCATGTTCACTATATGTCTTTAATAACTTGGGTGCATCAGATATGTATCTATTAAGGCTTGAGGGATGAAAGAAAATTTGTCGAAGGCTTAAAAATTGTGTGATTCTAAACTTTTTTTCCCACTTCAAGTTTTTTTTTTCTTACAAATACTCATCCATAAAATATTAAAGAAAAAGTATCAATTACTAACAGAAAAGACGTACTTTATTGTGGGGCAGTGGTCTGTGGCAGGCAATCTGGCACCTGGTTGAGCACAGGTTGAAAACTTTGGGCGACCTAGTGGAGCAGTTCCCAAGGGACGAGAAAATGTTTTTGCCAACGTTCCTGGAAGGCTCTTGTAAAACAGCTACAACCTCCACAGCCCCCTGTAGAGAGGCTGTCATGTGAGATTTGTCACATAGGAGCAACACCAAGCCCTCCCACATGCAAATTAGGTGCCCTTAAGCTCTCAGACCAAGCCAACGGGAAGTATCTGTTGTCAAACCCCTGACCCCTCCCAAACAGTATATTATACCGTCCCAACCTGTGTAGGAGAAATCACCACCCAGAAGGAATAAAGGTGTGAGAACTATTCCATCGTCCGAGAGCTTCTATCATAAGAGCTGTAACACTGCTGCTCGGGAAGAGGTCTGCTCTCCCAAACACCACCAGAAGCTTCCAGCACTCCTCACTGGCTAGTCGACTTCTCATGGGCTCAGCCTGGGCCCGATGCAGCACAGGGTGGCAGGTGCAGCGTTTTGGTGCAACCGAGGCAGCAACTGAGGAGACCAAGGTGGAGGAGACTCCGTCCCTGCTTGCACTCTCCCCTTTGCCTGAACCCTTACATTTGGCCAGTCAGAGATCCCTGAGGAAGGCTCCCAGCACGCAGGCCCACACTTTATAGCCACTTGAAAAAAGTAAGAACTCTGAACAAGTTTATTTTACTGTTATACATGGATAAACCTTATATGGCTGAAGGAATATGGATTGATTTTTTAAAAAGTGTTTTTGTACAGAAGTAAAAAAAGACTGAATGTTTCCGTTGTGTTTGGGTGGCTTCAGTTGCAGTCCTTTATATTCTAGTAAGAAAAAAAAAAGAAAAAGAAAAGGAAAGAGGTGGCTAGGGACCTCAGCTTGGGCCACAGGGCTCCATAGCCAATTAGCACCGGGAGAAGGCTGCCATCCCAGGAGCTTGGAAAAGCCGGGAGGGGGGCCAAGACAAGCTCCACAGGTCACAGGGAACCGCCCCAAACCTGTGAGACACAGGGACTGAGGTAGGTGGGCTTAGAAACCCCCTGGATCCCATCGGCGGTGGCAGGAGACCCCTCCCTCAGCCACCAGGGTTCCATAACCAAACAGCACCAGGAGAAAGTTACTCACCCAGGAGCGTGGAAAAAACACCTCTCAGAGAGAGCTGGTCTTCAAGGAGTATTGATACAGAGGCCTGTAGGCGGGAAAAGGGTTAGCTAGACAGAGTAAGATCAGCTAACATCAGAGTTAACAAGATGGCAAAAGGCAAGGGCAAGAACCTAAGGAACAGAAACCAAGGCCACTTGGCATCATCAGAACCTAGCTCTCCCATCACAGCAAGCCCTGTATTCCCAAATACACCAGAAAAGCATGACTCAGATTCTCATGATGATGATAGAAGACTTTAAGAAAGAAATTAACACCCATAAAGAAACACAAGAGAACAGAGGTAAAGAACTAGAAGCCCTTAAAGAGGAAACACAGAAATCCATTAAAGAATTAGAGGAAAACACAATCAAACAGACAAAGGAAATGAACAAAACCATCTAGGAGCAAAAAATAGAAATAGAAACAATAAAGAAATCACAAAAAGAGACAACCCTGAAGTTAGAAAACCTAGGAAAGAGATCAGGAGTCATAGATGCAAGCATAACCAACAGAATAGAAGAAATAGAAGAGAGAATCTCAGGAGCAGAAGATACCATTGACAACATCGAAATAACAGTAAAAGAACATACAAAATGCAAAAAGCTCCTAACCCAAAACATCCATGAAATCCAGGACACAATGACAAGACAGAACCTAAGGATAATAGGTATCGAAGAGAGTGAAGACTCCCAACTTAAAGGACCAGTAAATATCTTCAACAAAATCATAGAAGAAACTTCCCTAACTTAAAGAAAAAGATGAACATAAATATACAAGAAGCTTAAAGAACTCCAAATAGATTGGACCAGAAGAGAAATTTGTCACGTCACATTATAGTCAAAACACCAAATACACAAAACAAGGAAAGAATATTAAAAGCAGTAAGGGAAAAAGATCAAGTAACATATAAAGGCAGACCTATCAGAATTACACCAGACTTCTCACCAGAGACTATGAAAGCTAGAAGATCCTGGGCAGAACTCATACAGACCCTAAGAGAACACAACTGCCAGCCCAGGCTGCTAAACCCAGCAAAACTCTCAGTTAGCATAGATGGTGAAACCAAAATATTCTATGACAAAACCAAATTTATACAATATGTTTCCACAAACCCTGCCCTACAAAGGAAAATAAATGGTAAACATCAACTCAACAAGGGAAACCACATTCTAGAAAACACAAGAAACTAATCTTTCAACAAACTGAAAAGAAGATAGCCACACAAAACTAAAAGTAACACCGAAAATAACAGGAACCAACAATCACTATTCCTTAATATCTCTTAACATCAATGGACTCAATTCCCAAATAAAAAGTCATAGACTGACAGACTGGATCCATAAAGAGGACCCAGCATTTTGCTGCATTCAGGAAACACACCTCCGGGATAAAGACAAACACTACCTCAGAGTAAAGGGCTGGAAAAAAAGTTTCGAGGCAAATGGTCCCAAGAAACAGGCTGGAGTAGGCATTCTAATATCGGATAAAATTGACTTTCACACAAAAGTCATCAAAAAAGATAAGGAAGGACACTTCATACTCATCAAAGGAAAAATCTACCAAGAAGAACTCTCAATTCTAAACATCTATGGTCCAAATACAAGAGCACGCACATTCATAAAAGAAACCTTACTAAAGCTCAAAGCACACATCGCACCTCACACAATAATAGTAGGAGACTTCAACACTCCACTATCACCAATGGACAGATCGTGGAATCACAAACTAAACAGA
>JAPYYD010000054.1:23316-41256 GCA_028551405.1 Uromys caudimaculatus | reverse complement strand
GCTGTATATTCTGTATATTGTAGATATCAACTCTGTATCTTTGGTATGGCAGATAAAGATGCTTTCTCATTTTAGAGGTCATTAATTTCTTTTATTATGCAGAATCTTTTAATTTTATATGATCTCATTTGTTAGTTCTTGACATTTTCTGTGCTATTGGGTTTCTATATTATTTGTGTCCATTAAAATTATTCTTTCATAAAATGCCTAAAAAGTCAGTATTTTTTGAAAACCTTCAGGGTTTATTTTTCTGTTCCTGTTCCATAAACAAAAATTCCCATTTCATTGTTACCACCCTTTTGTTCTATGACATATTAGCTCAATAATTTTTTCTCTCCCACCCTCTACACAGATTCCTGTGTTCTGAGCTATGCTCACCTGCAGGAATGACTATTTCTGCAATTTGTTGTTAATATCAAGTCTCATCAGAACCTTCCTTCCTCATAGTGCATTCTTCAGTTCATTTCTGATTTTTAAATTCACTGACATACACTGCATGGCAAATGACTTTAAAAAGAAGGACCATAAAGTAAATGTTGAAGGTTATACATTGGGTCACACATTTACACACAAAAACATGGAAGAAGAAGAGAGACTGGAGAATTAAGAATTTTACAAGAGCCTGACAGAGATAATAAAGGACAATACATAAACAGTGAGGAAATAATATTATGAATGCATATGGAGATTAATTAATGAAGAAATGGTAAAGACAACCCCTCTCAATAAATTGATCACAATCTGTTCTTCAGAGCCAGCTTGGATACACTTATGATTTAAGAACTTCAGACTATATAGACGTGGACCAATGTTAAAGGGGTAGGTTTGATAAGCCATTTAACTCACCTGTCCTCAATCTCAAGTGTTTTCTCTTTTCTTATTTTTTTAATGGAGCTACATAAAGTTTAATCACAGTTTGTTTTTCTTTTATTATGTCATTTTTAATTGGATATTTTATGTATTTACATTTTGGATGTTATCCCCTTTCCCGGTTCCGCCTCTGGAACTCCCCTCTCCTATTCCCCCTCCCTTTGCTTCTGTGAGGATGCTCCCACTCCCAACCACACACTCCTATCTCACCTCTTTTCCTCCTATTGATGCCAGACAATGCCATCCTCTGCTACATATGTGGCTGGAGCCATGGGTCCCTCCATGTGTACTCTTTGGTTGGTGGTTTAGTCCCTGAAAGCTCTGGGGGATTTGCTTGTTTGATATTGTTGTTCTTGCTATGGAGTTGCAAACCCCTTCAGCTCCTTCAGACCTTTTTCTAACTCCAAGTATTTTTTATACTTATCGTTTTATTCTAGAACTTCACACAACCAGCAAATTAAACTTTGTAAATGAGTGAATTGACAAAACAAATAAATAAACAAAATACTTAAGAAAGAAAGACAGTGTAACTGTATGTTCTTCTGTGTTTCAATGCCTTGATGATTTGATCATGCCTTCTGGAAAAAAAAAAAGGTTTCAAATGCAAAGTTTTAGGGAATTTTATTTAGAAAGCTCAAGAATGCCCAATCTATCTAGATATTTTTGTTATTTGTCAGAAACTATTTCAGATTTAATGAAGGTATTTCTTTTATAACAATGATCTGTCACAGGAATGTTAAGTAAATAAATAAATTAATGAAAAGAAAAAACATGATCTGTTATGAGCTGAAAATGGTTAATGCATAACATACAAGTCTCTAACCTAGAATATAAGTATAAAATATTTACAGAGCAATTTCAAATTTAGAATTTGAAGGTCACTTTGCCACTTTTTCACTTTATGTTTCCTGAAATATTTGGCTGCCACTTCGAATATTTTATTCTAATGTTAAGTCACCAAAAATGTTACTTAGAAAAAAACAGGAAATTATGTCCAAGTTAAAACTAAATAACTATAACTGAAAAGCATAATTAATAGATTCTGTTTGGGTCTTGTTGATTTTCTTAACCCTTTTTATTGGAGTTTAATAAAGATGTACTTGTTAGTCCTTGTGAAAAGTGGGAGTGGGTTTTGAGATATTTTACTTACTTACTACAGTAAATAATTATTAAAAGGTTATAGTCTAGAATTGAAATATTTTTCAAAAATATTTTTCAAGTAGATACATAATACAGAAACAGGGATGAATATTTTAGCATTGTATTTCTTTCATACTATAAACTTTTCAAAGCATATCTATAAAACAATCTACTATCTACAGAAGTAAAGCTATGAAAATTTTTAGCCACATACATTCTTCCAGCATGTAACTCAGAAACAGTAAGCATTTTATCTAATTACTATTTCTGATCATATTCTATAAGGCTGTGGGTTAAGGCATACTTAATAAAAAGTTCAAAATAGTGTTAATGGCTAATAATTGGACAGAAAGGATTTAATTGTAATGTGGGTTAAGAGGTCAGGTTGGAGGAGGCAATATAGAAAGTGTAACTAACACTGAAGGCTTTTCAGAAATACATATGAAGATCTACTCCTATAGAATCTTTCTAAAATATACACATATATAGAAGCTTTTAAAATTGAGTTATCCTATAAGAAATGGGGAGATAAGTACCCCATCTTGATATTCAGGCTACCAAATAAAAACTCTAGTATCAGTAATAAATTGCTTCCTTTCAAGTTGTGAGACAGTGTAGTCCTGTTGACTTCTTAAAATTATAAACTACTGTCAATACTATTAGCAACCCTCCAATATTTGAGCAAAAGTTCTTATTGATGAAGGTACAACACATGTGAGTCTTAGAACATAAAGAAATCAAGTTGGTCCTGATTAGGAAACATCATCTGTACTAGCTAACTTCTATAATGTTGAGATATTCTATGAATGTTACCAAAATGAAAAATAATCATCATGCAACTATGATTCCATAAAGATAATGACTGGTTTAACAATGTCTGGCCATGGGTGTAATAGTGGCAGGAATGCTGTAGAAATAAACAACCACTTTTGGACTAGAACTAAGTTCTGCAATATGAGTTGGTATAAGTACCTGGTACTATTATTGAGGTCAAGGTTATGTGGAAAGGTAGGTCATAGGCCCTTGTGGAAATCAAAATTCTATTAGCCTGCTAGATTGATATTTTATTAAACTGACTCCTAACAATCTTTGTTATGCTAATAGATCAGTGCATCTTTCTTCCCTCATCATAGGAGTTTCCTTTTGTAGTTGAGGCAAAGAAAATTTCAAATGGTCAACCTGCTGAAATTAAATGACTAAGAAGTATGCAATCCTAAATGAGTAGTACACTTTACATTATACCCACCACCCAAAGATTAGGGATCTATGAAAATAAGGACCAGGGTAGAAATATTGTAAAAAACAAAAGTGATCAATTTTTACCACTCTAAAAGCAGTGGGATGCGAGTAATAGGAGCATAAAGTTGAAGCTGCCTAACCTAATGCAACAGCTAACTTTATTCAGAGCATCAAACAATTTATACTCTGTGGGTTAGTAAGAGTCGCACGAGTAAAGTTTGCAAGCACGAAGGCAAGCTGGGATGTGACTGACATGGTGTATTTGGAAGACAAATTGCATTTAACCAAAATAAAAATATTATATAGTGGCACAATCAATAACAACTGCAAACAGTAATGAGTAGCCTGAAATAAATGCATACCTATCCACTACACCTAGGAAAACATAACACATTCTAAGAAGTATTTTTGTTTGCTTGGTTGGTTAGTTTGGGGGGGGGGGTTATTTTGCTTTTTCTTCAACATAACATTTTTATTGATTTTCTGGGAATTTACCTTCATGCACTCCGATCACACTCACCTGCCAGTCCTTCCATGTCTGCCCCAACCTTGTGTCCTCCCTCTCTCCAACAACAATAAAAAAAAAGTAAAAGTAAAAACAAGAATTAAAAAAAAATCGAAAAAGAATACTCCAATTTGTGTTATCTATATACTCACTCGAGAATGGTCAAACTCTCAATGGCCTGCCCCTTAAATAGAGCCAAATCCTTCCCTCCTGCACCACTACCAGAAACCATCGATTGTGGAGAGCTATAACTCAGCATACCATCACACTTTTAAGACTTCTCTTTGGGGGCTTCCTGTCGAGGCTATTCCTTTTTTGGGAGGTATAGAGGAGATTGTCACAGGAGCCTTTTATGTGCCTGCCTTTCAACTATGCATCAGAAGTTATCCATATCACATAAAAGTAGCCTCCTTGGTCTTCACAGACAGCAGGAGCACAAATCATGGGCCTCCACACTGTCTCTGGTGACAGCACAGATTATGAACACAGCCCATGAAATATGGCTGAAGCAGAGCCACAAATCCAAACAATGGCCCTCAGAGGCAGCCTGAACCAAGGGTATTTACTTGAATAAGGTAGCAGTGCAACATGGCCCCATAGGCATCAGCATGGGTTCAGGCAGAAGAACAGGCCATAGACATGTTCATGACCCTCGTTGGAAGCATGGGCCACAGACCCTAGCTGCAGTAGTAACAAGAACCCAAACATGCCCCTTGGTGGCATCATAGATCTCACACACACACACACACACACACACACACACACACACACACACACACACACAATCTCCATCACACAATCCTATAAACATGGCACCCAGCATCTACAACACAGAGCACCAACACCCAAAAGGCCTGGAGGGCAGGTATGGGCCTGACTTCAATTTTGTATTTTGAAAACAGAGAGGTTAAAAGATTCTTGTCTTATTTTCTTGAAATGTTCTGAAAAGTACTCAGAATTCTCCTTCCATGACTTCATTCTTGGACCACATTTGACAAGGAAATGGAAACAGTTTTTCTAAACCCAACTTGTCAATAGCAGAACTCAGCAATAGTGACAACATGTACCAGACCTGCACAGGCTTGAAGTAAGCAGAATCTCAGCACAAACTTGGAAATGTGGAAAAGGAATCCTACCACTGGGTAAAGAGCTATTGACATTTGATGGTATCTAGGAGAGTGAAAATCAGTTTGCTTTAATGATGTGATCCCTGGTAGACCAAAAAAACATTTCCATGTCCCATTCCCAATAGTAGTAGAGCTACATAAATGGACTCAGTTGAGGCAAAAGAGAGAGAGGAAAAGAAAACAAAATCGATTGAGTAGGTAGGAAGATGAGGGTACAGACAGTAGCTGTAGTAGAAGTTTAAGAAGGGTATAAATATGATTGTTGTATGAAATGCTCAAAGTATTACAGAAATATTATTTCATAAAAGTATATTATCAACCAATGAAAATTAGAAAATACTTCAACATTCCTAGTATGTGATACATATTTCATTTTTAGAACATACCAATTTAAATTATTAAAATAGTTATTTAAACTACTTTTTAAAATCACTTACATATCTTTGGAAATAGTGCCATTACTTGTTTTACTTGTGCTTTTGTAAAAAGATATTATATGCACTTTGAATTACAGAATCAACAAATTCATACCACCAAAATTAATAGTTACAATTAAGTTCAAATTGTTAAAATCATATTCATTAGAACATCCAATGCTTTGTTTTGACCTGTTCATCAATTGCTTTTCTTATACAGGAAAAAATAAAATTTCTAAATTTTGTTTGTACAATTACTGTATTAGTTGCTATTTTAATAGGTTTACAAACTTATATCAATAAAAATTTTAGTAATCCAGACACCATTGGCTTTAAAAAAGACTCTCTTGACGAAAGGATTAAATTAAAGGTACAAGGGTAGCCTAGAGGGATAGTCCACATCCCAGAGACTTTAATAGTATAAATAATAAGCCTGTCTTAAACACAGTTAGTGTGGTTTATTTCTGTTAGGTTTTTACTTACAGGATATGTGAGTAGGCAAATATACTGGTTGCTCATGTTAACATTTTAATTTCAACAAGTGAAATAATTTAATGTCTTTATGTAGAGTGTGGTTTTGTGTGTCAATTTGACACAAGCTGGAGTTATCACAGAGAAAGGAGCTTCGGGTGAGGAAATGCCTCAAAGAGATCCAGCTGTAAGGCATTTTCTCAATTAGTGATCAAGGGGGGAGGGCCCCTCATGGGTGGTGCCATCTCTGGGCTGATAGTCTTGGGTTCTAAAAGAGAGCAAGCTGAGCAAGGCAGGGGAAGCAAGCCAGTAAGGAACATCCCTCCATGGCCTCTGCATCAACTCCTGCTTCCTAACCTGCTTAGTTCCAGTCCTGACTTCCTTTGGTGATGAACAGCAACAGGGAAATGTAAGCTGAATAATCCCTTTCCTACCCAACTTACTTTTTAATCATGATGTTTTGTGTAGGACTAGAAACCCTGACTAAGACATAGGTGAAAGCCCCTCTGTATGAAAAGGAAAAAGAGACAACAATAAGAGGAAGAAAGAAGGAAGAAGAAGAATCATAAACAGTAGAAACAGAAAAGTGAAACGCTAATGTAAGACCATTAGTCTTATTATTAATTTTAAATACATGGTACCTTTTATTCTCTGGTAGTTAAAGTAGGCTCCGTGACTACTTACCCCTCAGATGACTCACAGGCTGCACAGTGGTAATTGGCCAGAGTAACAAGGCTCACACAGATTGCACTGTTACTCAGGCGACACTTGGCAGATGATGTTTCAGAACTGTTGGCAGAATGGATCCCTGTTGTCCTATGTGCCCTAGTATAGAAACCCAGGCATGTGGATTTAATTGAAAGCTGCCAAGACACCATCTTATAGTCTGCAGTATTGTCTAGAAGTGACACAAATGAACTACTATTGCTTCAAAGATGATTCTCCAAAAGAGAGAGCAATTGAGACCACATCAAATTTTTATATGTATGTGTGCTTGCACACTATGTTTATCATGTAGGTTAATTTTCATGTCATATATTAAAGCAAAAATACAATATATGTTTCTAATTTTTATCTATAATTATTTTATTTGTTACCTATTTTTTTTTTCATTTTTTGTAGTTTAAAACATATCTGAGGATGAATTGTCGGGCCATGATTGAAAGTCTGTGTTTCTGGTCGAGCTAAGGTTTGAATGTTGCAGGCCCAATAGGCTGTCTTCGGCCTATAAGGGATGGCAGCCATTTTCCCAAGCTCCTAGAATACAGCTTCTAACACATGGCTACATCTCTCCATAGGTCTGTGACATTTGGTCACATAAAAAGGGGTCACGCCCCAATGTTGGAACAAGCCTGGTGCAGCCCCACATGTTCGTCTGGGCGCTATGGCTCTGGGTGGGACAGGAGACACTCAGGAAGTGGCCGCTCATCTTCCCACACAGTCCAACGTGCAGGTGGGGGCTGTGGGAAGCCTTTGCAGGCCCTCTACCTGAGGAGGGGCTGGGAGCATGACCCTTTTTTACATGACCAAATGTCACAGACTTATGGAGAGATGTAGTCATGTGTTAGAAACTGTATTCTAGGAGCTTAGGCAAACAGTTGCCATCCCTTGTAGGCTGAGGACAGCACATTGGGCCTGCAATGTTCAAACCTTAGCTCTACCAGAAAGACAGACTTCCAATCATAGCCCCACAATGAATGACAAGTTTGGGTTGATTCTAGCTAATTTTCACATCATAGACATTCAATTACAAACACACACACACAGGTACACACACACTCACATACACACACACACAATCTTAAGCTACAGAAAAATAATTGTTATGAAGAGAACAAAAGAAATAGAAAATAAAGACTTCTGACAAGTAATATAAGATTTGTAGATTTTTCTATTTTGTAAAAATCAAGCAACTTCAAACAAATTAATACAATTTTTTTTTAATTTCAGTTTTCAAACTTTATTGTCCTAGCCTGTTTTATGTAAACTTGACATATAAGATAATGCCAGCTGTGAGGAAGGAACCTCAACTTAGAAATGTCTCCATAAGATTATCCCGTGGGCATTTACTTAAGTAGTGTTTGATATGGAAGCGCCCAGTTTATTGTGGATGGGAATTTTCGTAGGTCGTAATCCTGGATCTCATTTAAAAGCAGGCTGGGTTGCCTTTACTCTGAGCAAAGAACTCTGGGCAGAGGAAGTCAAGCACTGGGAGACAGATACTTTGCTGTATTCAAAGTAAAGGGTGCAAAAATGCAGAGCAGTAAAACTTTTACCTTGACTTCCTGACTCCATCTGTGCCCTGGAGCTAAGTCTGTCACACAGTGCTCCACACTGAAATCCTGCCCAGACAGAGCTGGTCTCCCAGGAGTGCCTCAATCCTAGGTCCACAGGTGAGACTACCACTATCCCTCCAATAATTGTCCAAAAAGGGACCAGCCAGGAGTACACAGTGCACAGAAACAACAGAGCAGCCAGGAACAGGATACTTCTGGTATCCATCTGCACCCAGAGATAAGGCTGTCCCATAGCCTCCCCCCTCTGTCCCCCCACCTAATCCATCCTGGAGAGAGCTGGTTTCCACAGGAGTGCTGACACACCTAAGATCACAAACAAGCTCAGGCTCACAGGGCCACAGGAGGGACAAGCTCCTGTCAGAGATAGCAAAAAAAAACTAATACCAGAGATAACCAGATGGCAAGAGGCAAGCACAAGAATCTTATCAACAGAAACCAAGGCTACATCCATGTCATCTTCAGAACCCAGTTCCCCACCACAGCAAGTCCTGTATACTCCAACACACAGGAAAACAAAGATTTGGATTTAAAATCACATCTCATGATGATGATAGAGTACTTTAAGAAGTTCATAAATAACTCCCTTAAAGAAATGCAGGAGAACACAGGAAAACAGGTAGAAGTCCTTATAGAAGAAACTCAAAAATCCTTTAAAGAATTAGAGGAAAACACAAACAAACAGGTGAAGGAATTGAACAATACTCTCCAGGATCTAAAAATGGAAATAAAAACAAGGAAATCACAAAGGGAGACAACCCTGGAGATAGAAAACCTATGAAAGAGAGCAGGAGTTTTATATGCAAGCATCACCAACAGAATACAAGAGATAGAAGAGGGAATCTCAGGTGTAGAAGATACCAAAGAAAACACTGATACAACAGTAAAAGAAAATGCAAAATGCAAAAACCTCCTAAACCAAAATATCTAGGAAATCCAGTACACAATGAAAAGATCAAAACTAAGGATAATAGGTTTAGAAGAGAGTGAAGATTCCCATCTTAAAGGGCCAGTAAATATCTTCTACAAAATTATAGAAGTAAACTTCCCTACCCTAAAGAAAGAGATGCCCATGAAAATACAGGAAGCCTACAGAACTCCAAAAAGACTGGACCAGAAAAGAAATTCCTCCTGTCACATAATAGTCAACACACCAAATTCACTAAACAAACAAAGAATATTAAAAGCAGTAAGGGAAAAAGGTCAAGTAACATATAAAGGCAGATCTATCAGACTTACACCAAACTTCTCACCAGAGACTATGAAAGCCAGAAGATTCTGGGCAGATGTCATACACACCCTAAGAGAACAATAATGCCAGCCCAGGTTACCATAGCCAGCAAAACTCTCAATTACGATAGGTGGAGAAACCAAAATACTTTATGACAAAACAAAATTTACACGATATCTTTAAACAAATCCAGCCCTCCAAAGAATAATGGATGGGAAATGCCAACACAAGGAGGAAAACTACAAACTAGAAAAAGCAAGAAAGTAATCTTCTTTCAAAAATCCTAAAAAAAGATAACCACACAAATATAACTCCACTTCTAAAATGAAAAATGACAGGAAGCAATGATCACTATTCCTTAATATCTCTTAATATCAATGGACTCAATTCCCAATAAAAAGACTTAGACTAACAGACTGGATACATAAATAGGACCCAACATTTTACTGCATACTTGAAACGCACCTCAGTGACAAAGACAGACACTACCTCAGAATAAAAGGCTACAAAAAAATTTTCCAAGCGTATGGTCCTAAGAAACAGGCTAGAGTAGCCATTCTAATATAGAATAAAATCGACTTTCAACCAAAAGTTATCCAAAAAGATAAGGAAGGACAGTTCATACTCATCAAAGAAAAAAATCTACCAAGAAAAACTCAATTCTGAATACATATGCTCCAAATGCAAGGGCACCTAAATTCATAAAAGAATCATTACTAAAGCTAAAAGTATACATTGTACCCCACAGAGTAATAGGGGGAGACTTTAATACCCACTTTTATCAATGGACAGATCATGGAAAAAGAAACTAAGTGGAGACACAGTGAAACTAACAGAAGTTATGAACCAAATGGATTTAACAGATATCTATAGAATATTTCATCATAAAACAAAAGAATATAACTTTTTCTCAGCACCTCATGGTACCTTCTCCAATATTGACCAAATAATTGGTCACAAAGCAATCCTCAATAGATAGTAGAAGATTGAGATAATCCCATGCATCCTACCAGATCACCAGGAACTAAGGCTGATCTTCAATAACAATAAAAACAACAGAAATCCCACATCGACATGGAAGCTGAAAAATGCTCTACTCAATGAAAACTTGGTCAAGGAAGAAATAAAAGAAATAAATTAAAAACTTTAGAATTTAATGAAAATGAAGCATCATAACAAACTTATGGGACACAATGAAAGCAGTGCTATGAGGAAAACTCATAGCTCTGAGTGCCTCCAAAATAAACCTAGAAAGAGCATTCACTAGCAGCTTGGCCACACTCCTGAAAGCTCTAGAACAAAAAGAAGCAAATACACCAAAAAGGAGTACAGGGCAGGAAATAATCAAACTCGGGTCTGAAATCAACCAAGTAGAAGCAAAAAGAATTATACAAAGAATCAACAAACCAGGACCAGGGACGTTGAGAAAATCAACAAGATAGATAAACCTTTAGCCAGACTAACCAGAGGGCACAGAGATGGTATTCAAATTAATAAAGTCAGAAATGAAAAGGAAGAGATAAAAATGGAAGCTGAGGAAATTCAAAAAAACATCAGATCCTCTACAAAAGCATATATTCAATGAAACTGGAAAATCTGGATGAAATGGACAATTTTCTAGACAGACATCAGATATGAAAGTTAAATCAGGATCAGATAAACCATCTGAACAGTCCCATACACCCTAAAGATAAAGAAGCAATCATTAAAAGTCTCCCAACCAAAAAAAGTTCACGACCAGATAGGTTTAGTGCAGATTTCTATCAGATCTTCAAAGAAGACCTATTACCAATACTCTTCAAACTATTCAACAAAAATAAAAACAGAAGGAACACTACCCAACTTGTTATTTGAAATCACATTTATACATATACCTCATCCACACAAAGACCTTCCAAAGCAATAGAACTTCAGACCAATTTCCCTTATAAATATCAATGCAAAAGTACTCAATACAATTCTCATTAACTGAATCCAAGAACACATCAAAAATGATCATCCACCATGATCAAGAATGCTTTATCTCAGGGATGCAGAAGTGGTTCACTATATGGAAATCCATCAATTTAATTCACTATGTAAACAAACTCAAAGGGGAGAAAAACACATGATCATCTCATTAGCTGCTGTGAAAACATTTGACAAAATTCAACAGCCCTTCATGGTAAAAGTCTAGGAAAGATCATGAATGCAAGATCCATACCTAAACATAGTAAAAGCAATATACAGCAAACGAGTAGCCAACATCAAAAGAAATGGAGAGAAATTTGAAAAAATCCCACTAAAATCAGGGACTAGACAAGGATACCCACTCTCTCCCTCCCTATGCAATATAGTACTTGAAATTTTAGCCAAAGAAATTAGACAACAAATGGAGGACAAAGGGATAAAAATTAGAAAGGAAGAAGGCAAAATATTACTATTTGCAAATGATATGATAGCAAACTTAAGTGACCACAAAAAATTCCACTAGAGAATTTGTATGGGTGGAAAACAACTTCAGCAAATAGGCTGGATATGAAATTAACTCAAACTAATAAATAGCCTACCTCTACTGAAAGGAGAAAGAAATTAGAGGAATAGCACCCTTTACAATAGTCACAAATATTATTACATAAATCAGTGTGACACTAAGCAAGTGAAAGAACTGTATGACAATAACGTCAAGTCTCTGAAGAAAAAATTTGAAGATGATCTCAGAAGATGGAAAGTTCTCCAATGCTTATGGACTGGCAAGATTAATATAGTAAAGATGACCATCTTGCCCAAAGCAATGTACAGATTAAATGCAATAGCCATCAAAATTCCCACTCAATTCTTCATAGAATTAGAAAGAACAATTTGCAAATTCATTTTGAATAACCAAAAACCCAGGAGAGCAAAAACTATTCTCAACAATAAAAGAAATTCTGGGGGAATCACCATTCCTGGCCTCAAGCTGTATTACAGCATTATAGTGATAATAACTGCATGGTATTGGTACAGTGACAGGCACATAGATCAATGGAATACAATTGAAGATCCAGAAATGAACCTGCACTCCTATGGTCACTTCATGTTTGACAAAGGAGCTAAAACCTTCTAGTCAAGAAAAGACATCATTTTCAACAATTGGTGCTGTTTCAACTGGTGGTCAGCATGTCAAAGAATGCAAGTTGATCCATTCTCATCTCCTTATACAAATCTCAAGTCCAAGTAGATCAAGGACCTCCACTTAAAACCAGATATACTCAATCTAATAGAAGAGAAAGTGGGGAGGAACTTCCTCGAACACATGGGAACAGAGGAAAATTTCCTGAACAGAACACCAATGGCTTATGCTCTAAGATAAACAACTGACAAGTGGAACCTAATAAAATTGCAAAGCTTATGTAATGCAAAGGACACTGTCAATAGGACAAAACAGCAACCAACAGATTGGGAAAAGATCTTTGGCATTCCTACGTCTGCTAGAGGGCTAATATCCAATATATACAAAGAACTCAAGAAGTTAGATTTCAGAGGACTAAATAACTCTATTAAAAATGGTGTACAGAGCTAAACAAAGAATTCTCAACTGAGGAATATCAAATGGCTGAGAAGCACCTAAAGAAATGTTCAACATCCTTAGTCATCAGGGAAATAAAAATCAAAACAACCCTGAGATCCCACCTCTTACCAGTCAGAATGACTAAGATCAAAAACTAAGGTGACAGCAGATGCTGACAAGCATGTGGAGAAAGAGTAACACTTCTTCATTGTTGGTGGGATTGCAAGCTGGTACAACCACTCTGGAAAACAGTCTAACAGTTCCTCAGAAAACTGAATATAGTACTACCTGAGTACCCATCTATACCCCTAGTAGGCATATACACAAAATATGCTCCAACATATAACAAGGTCACATGCTCTACTATGTTTATAACAGCCTCATTTATAATAGCCAAATGCTGAGAAGAAACCAGATGTCCTTCAGCAGAGGAATGGATTCAGAAAATGTGGTACATTTACACAATGGAGTATACTCAGCTATTAAAAACAATGGCTTTATGAAATTCTTAGGCAAATGGATGGAACTTGAATATATCATCCTGAGTGAAGTAACCCTCTCACAAAAAGCACATATGGTAGAGACTCACTGATAAGTAGATATTAGCCCAAAAACTTGGAATACCCAAGATACAATTCAAAGATCATATGAAGATCAAGAAGAAGGGAGAACAAATTGTGGATGCTACAGCTCTTTGTAGAAGGGAGAACAAATATTCTTGGGAGGAAGAGGGTGGAAGGGTCTTGGGAGAAACACAGGATGGGGAGGGGAAGAAGGAGGCAAGATCAGATATGAGAGGAGATGGGATGATATACAGAGGGCCAGTAATTTGAACAGAGGTATGTAGCAATTGGGGATGGGGAACTGGGGATAGCCCCCAGCGAGTCCCAGATGCCAGAAAAGCAAGAGGTTCCCAGGACCCAACATGGATGAGATTAGCTGAAATGCCTAACAAAGGGGAGCAAGAACCTGTAGAGACCATGTCCAGAGGTTAGGCAAGGCCTTGGGTTCATCTCCAAATTCTTAACCCAGAAGGTTTCCTGTCTAAAGTAATACAGGGACAAAGTGTGGAGCAGAGACTGAAGGAAAGGCCATCCAGAGACTGCCCCACCTGGGGATCCATCCCATATACATGCACCAAAGCCAGACACTATTGATGATGCCAAGAAGTGCTTGCTGACAGGAGGAGAAGTCCTTGGTCCTGTAAAGGCTGGATTCCCCAGTGTAGGGTAATGCAAGGTTGGTGAGGTAGGATTGGATGGGTGGTATCAGAAGCACCCTCATAGAAGCGGTGGAAGAAGGGATAGGAGAGGGAGTTTCTGGATGGTAAACCGGGAAAGGGGATAACATTTAAAACATAAATGCATGAAATATCCAATAAAAAAAAACCCTCTTCGTATAGGCTTTGTATAGGATAACCTTAATTATAGTGACTATATAACTTGGGAAATGCCTCTTATAAAGTATTCTATTTTGTTTTCGGGATACTTCTTACCATCTGTACAATATTAGGCACAGAATCAATAAAATGCAGCTTTTATTTGTAAAGAAAATAAAAGAAATATAAATAAATAAAATATCCAATACAAAAAAAAGAAAGAAAGAAAGAAAAAGAAAAGACAAAAAACAAAACAAAACAGAACAACTTTAACTTGGAGAAGCAGAATCATATTACAAGAAAGTGCCATCAACATCACCATTAGCAGCAACAACACCATCGTTGTCATTGTAGTTGTAGTAGTTGTCGTCTTCATTGTCAGCAGCAGCAGCAGCAGCAGCCACCCCCACCAATTCCTGCAGATGGACAGCAGGCCAGCAACCACAATGAAGGCTTGATTACTAACCTAAAGAATTTTAGGAAACCAGGAGAGAAGACCTTTACCCAATGTAGCCATCTCTTTGTGGACAATCTTCCCCCTGACGTTATTGAGGAGAAAATGAGGAAACTTTTTGAGAAATATAGAAAAGCAGGCGAAGTTTTCATTTGTAAAAGTAAAGTTTTGGGCTTTATTCCCGTGGAAACACAAACCCTAGCAAGAAATTGCCAAAATGGAGGTGGACAATAAGGCACTTCGTGGAAAGCAGATGCAAGTGCACTTTGCCGGTCATAGCATATCCCTTACAGTCTGCAACCTTCCTCACTACATGTCCAACGAACTGTTCGAGAAAGCCTTTTTTTGTGTTTGGCCCAGGTGGAGAGGGCTGTGGTCATTGTAGATGACAGAGAAAGGCCCTCAGGGAAAAGCATGGTTGTGGTCTCAGGGAGGCCAGCTATTCCGAAAACTCTGGACAGAAGCAGTGAAAGCTCCTTCTAGCTAACCACATTTCTTCGGCCTGTGATGAAGAAGGACTGCCAGAGAGGCTGATTATTAGAAACCAGCAATTTCACAAGAAGAATGCACTCATTGAGATGGAGAAGCAACAGCAGGATCAAGTGGACTGAAACATCAAAGGAGCTTCATGTACAGCTGGAAATGGAGATGGCGGCAGCACACCATGAACAGCAAGTTATGTTAAGGAGGGAGGATTTGATGAGATGTCAAGAAGAGCTTCCGAGAACTGAGGAGCGCACAACCAGGAAGTTCAGAAAGGAAAAGAGTTAGAACTCAGCCAGGAAGAGGAAGGCAGGCACCATAATGACGAGATGCTGTCGGCGGCAAGAAGAGATGGTGCTATGACAGAAGGAAGGATCCAAGGGAACATTCCGTGAAGCAAAAGAACAAGAACTAAGAGTGGAACAGAAACTGAAGTAAAGGCCATCCAGAGACTGCCCCACCTAGGGATCCATCCCATCTGCTGACACCAAACCCAGACACTTTTGCTGATGCCAACAAGTGCTTACTGACAGGAGCCCAGTATAGTTGTCCCCTGAGAGACTCTGCCAGGGCCGGACCAATACAGATGCGGATGTACACAGCCAAACATTGGACTGAGCTCAGGGACCCCAGTGGGGAAGTTAGGGCAAGGACTGTAGGGGCTGAATGGGTTCCTCATAGGAAGAACAACAATATCAACCAACCAAATCCCCCAGAGTAAATCTCCAGGGACTAAACCACCAACCAAAGAGTACACAGGGCATTCCACGCCTCCAGCTGGATATGTAGCAGAGGATTGCCTTATGTGGCGTCACTAGGAGAGGAGCCCCTTGGTCCTGTAGGGACTTGATAACCCAGGATAGGGGAAGGCTAGGGCGCTAAGGCAGAAGTGGGTGGAGGCAAGAGGAAGCACCCTCATAGAGGCAGGGGGAGGGAGGAAGGGAGAGTGGGCTTGTGGAGGGGAAACTGGGAAGAGCGATAACATTTGGAATGTAAATAAATAAGATAACCAATAAAAAGATGGAAAAAAGGAAATAAGGATGAACCGAATGGCTGTGGGAGGTGCTATGGGCATAAATAATAGAGGAGCCATGCCCCCTGCTCCTGCGCCAACTGGTACTCCTGGACCTGTCACTGTGATACTAGATGGAACCCTGGGATTGACCTCACCAACATCTGAACCTTTCCACCACTCTGTTACAAAGGAAGAAAATGGAGCGATTGGTGGGCCTCCTCTTCCTACATTCGACTGTCCAGCTCCGAGCTGAATTTGCGGAAAAAAAAAAGCCACCTATATTAGATATAAAGTTGCAGTGTCTAGTTTCTTGCAACCCTTAACAGGAGATCCTATTTTGGACTAGCCAGAATTCTACCTTGGAAAAGTGTTAGGGTTTCTTCCCAAGAGATAGGTCTTCCCTGATTGCAGCACTCTAGGGAGTCTGCTTGAAGGGAGAGGGCAAGGAAGGGGTGGTATTGAACAAATCAAGAGTCTCTGGTATAGTGAATATCAAATCTCTCTTGGTGCATTCCTCAAGTATATTGATTTTTGAGGGCCTGGAGAAGCATATGAAGAGGAGCTCTGAGCTCCAATAATCTTGTTCATTCCTTTTCTTTTCCTTTCTTTTTCTCTTTCTTTCTTTCTTTCTTTCTTTCTTTCTTTCTTTCTTTCTTTCTTTCTTTCTTTCTTTCCTTCCTTCCTTCCTTCCTTCTTCCTCTCTCTCTCCTCCAATCATGTTTTAATTACTTTTTCATCTTTATTCCCCTCAACCCCAGAGAGACACTGACATATATACCACAAAACCTAATCATCCTCCAATGACCTAGCCCTATTCCTCCATTCACTCCCAGGTGAGAATTCAGACAAATGTCCACAGAGTTTACAGCACACATATTGTTCTGTTATTTCTCTTATATTTTTGGTTGTGAGCCTAGCCTTTAATGACTGAGCCATCTCTCAAGCTCGATTCTGTTATTTCTCATGTGACCCCTTCATGTCCTGATGAAAACATTTTCTCTTAATGGTTTTTATATTAGTATATCATAAAATATCTTGTGTTAATTTGCCTCCATCTTTTTCTTGGTTAAGGACTACACTTTTGTGTCTCTGATGTGGTTGTTCATGGCTTTTCTTGATAGGTCTAGTACAATCTTAGGAACAGGGTTGCTGTGTGTTGAAGTTCTGACAGCACTTAGTCTTGCCTATCTTAGACTGCTACGCTGTGCATTTTCTATTGGTGTATTATGATTTGTTCCTGAAACCTTCAATTTGAATTTTTTCAGAGAAATGGAGCAGTAATGCCAGAAAGAAGAATTCTTACATGGCCTCTGCATCAGTTCAGGCCTCTTGGTCCATGCCTGATTGAGTTCTTGTCCTGATTTTCTCAGTAATGAATGAAAATGTAAAACAAATATGATATATTAATATAAACATATTCAACACATCTGATTATGAATTAAGTTTTGCTACACTTCCTGACAGGATTAATAGTCCCAAAGCAAGCAATTTTGGAAATTACATTTAAAATGTCTTAGCACCCAAAGGGAAGTGTTAATTACACTGTGTCAGGAATTGGTGTGCTTTCTTCTTCTGACATTCACTGTCAAAAATACCCATAAGGTACACAGCAGTTAATAACTCTCATATATTGTAGAACAATTTTCCGGATTAAATTGTTTTCAACTGTGAAATGATGCTCATTATGAAGGCAGTCCAATATTGTATAACCATTCATATGCAAAGGTGTGAACATATATAATAAATGACAGAAAATAATTCCATCCTAGGCAGAATACTTTTTTTTTT
>JAPYYD010000054.1:0-22816 GCA_028551405.1 Uromys caudimaculatus | reverse complement strand
TAGAACCTGAGCCCTAGTGTTCTGTTCAGGAAATTTTCTCCTGTGCCAGAGTGTTCAAGGTTATTTACCACTTCCTCTCCCATTAGATTCAGTGTATTTGGTTTTATATTGAAATACTTGGTCCACATGGACATGAGCTTTGTACAGAGTGATAATTTTAGATCAATTTGCAATCTTCTATAGGCAGACTGGCAGTTAGAACAGCACCATTTTTTGAAGATGCTTTCTTTTTCCATTCTATGGTTTTGGATTCTTTGTCAAAAATCAAGTGTCCATAGGAGTGTGGTTTTATTTCTAGGTTTTTGAGCATATCCTATTGGTTCACCTGTCTGTTTCTATACCAATACATTGTGGTTTTTATTGCTATTGCTCTTTAGTACAGCTTGAGGTCAGGGATTGTGATTCCTCCAGAGTTACGTTCATTATTCTGGATTGCTTTGTCCTGGGTTTTCTTGTTGTTGTTGTTTTTCCAAATGAAATTGAGAATTGCTCTTTCAAGGTCTGTAAAAATTATTTTGGACTTTGATGGGTATTGCATTGAATCTGTATATTCCCTTTGTTAAAATGGCAATTTTTACTCTGTTAATACTATAAATCCATGAACGTAGTAGGTCTTCCCATCTTCTGAGATCTTCTTCAATTTCTTTCTTCAGGAACTTGAAGTTCTTCTCAAACAGATCTTTCTTTTGCTTGGTTAGAGTTGCACCAAGCTATTTTATACTGCTTGTGGCTATTGTAAAGAATGCTATTTCCCTAATTTATTTCTCTGTATAAAGAAAGTCATTGATTTGTTTGAGTTAATTTTATATCCAGACACTTTGCTGAAGTTGTTTATCAGCTATAGGAGTTCTCTAGTAGAATTTTGGAGATCGTTTATGTAGGCTATCATATCATCCTTAAATAGTGATATGTTGACTTATTCTTTTCCAATTTGTATCACTTTGATATCCTTTTGCTGTCTTATTGTTCTAGCTAGAACTTCAAGTACTATATTGAATAGAGAGAGTGAGAGTGGACAGCGTTCTCTTGCCTATGATTTTTGGGAGATCACTTCAAGTTTCTTCCCATTTAATTTGATGTTGGCTATTGGCTTGCTGAATATTACATTTATTATGTTTAGATATGGGTCTTGAATCCTTGATCTCTCCAAGACTTTTAACATGATGGCTTGGTAGATTTTGTCAAAGGATTTTTTCAGGAACTAATGAGGTGATAATGTGATTTTTTTCTTTTAGTTTGCTTATGTAGTGGATTATGTTGATGGATATATTGAACCATCCCTGAATTCCTGGAATGAGGCCTACTTGATCATGGTGAATGATGTTTCTGATGTGTTCTGGGATTCAGTTTGTGAGAATTGTATTGATTATTTTTGTGTAAATGTTCTTAAGTGAAATTGTTCTGAAGTTCTCTTTCTTTGTTGAGCCTTTGTGTGGCTTATATATCAGCATGACTGTGTCCTCATAGAACGAATTTTGTAGTGTTCTTTCTTTTCCTATTTTGTGGACTAGTTGAGGAGTATGGGTAGTAGCTTTTTTAGAAAGTCTGGTAGAATTCTGCATAAAACTATCTGGCCTAGGGCTTTTATTGTTTCAGAGAATTTTAATGACTGTTTCGATTTCCTTACGGTTTATAAGACTGTTTAGATAGTTTGCCTGATCTTGATTTAACATTGGTATGTGGTATATGACTAGAAAAGCATCCATTTCATTTAGATTTTCCAGTCCTCAGTTTCTGTTGTTATGTCTCCACCTTCCTTTTTTCTGTGCCTTTTTTTGTTAAGAGTTTGTCTTCTTTGTTGACATTGTCAAAAAACAATTCTTGTTTCATTGATTCTTTGTATTGTTCTCTTTGTTTCTAGTTGATTTATTTCAGCCCTGAGTTTGATTATTTCCTGCTATCTACTCCTCTTGGGTGTGTTTTTTTCTTTTTGTTCTAGTGATTTCAGGTTTGCCATTAATTTACGAGTATGAGATCTCTCCAATGTCTGCATGAAGGAAATTAGTGTTATGAATTTTCCTATTAGTACTGATTTCATTGTGTTCTATAGATTTGGGTATGTTGTGCCTTCATTTTCTTTCTTTTTTTTTTTTTATTGGATATTTTATTTATTTACATTTCTAAAGGTATCCTCTTTCCCAGTTTCCACTCTAGAAAACCCTATCCCATTCTCCCTCCCCATGCTTCTAAGAGGGTGTTCAGGCTGGAGAGATGGCTCAGCCGTTAAAGGCTAGGTTTATAACCAAAAATATAAGAGGGTGCTCACCCACATGCCCACACAAATCCACCTCCCCACCATGGCATTCCATCACACTGAAGCATCAAACCCTCCCAGAGCTAAGGACTTCTCCTCCCAATGATATCGAACAAGGCCATCCTCTGCTAAATGTGCAGCTGGAGCAATGGGACTCTCCATGTGTACTCTTTGGTTGGTGGATTAGTCCCTGGGAGATCAGGAGGGTCTGGTTGGTTGATATTGTTGTTCTTACTATGGGGTTGCAAACCCCTTCAGCTTTTACAGTCCTTTCTCTAACTACTCCATTGAGGATCCTGTGCTCCATCCAATGGTTGGCTACCAGCATCCACCTCTGTATTGTCAGGCAGAGCCTCTCAGAAGACAGCTATATCAGGCTCCTGTCAGCAAGCAATTATTCAAATCCACAATAATGACTGAGTTTGGTGTCTGCGTATGGGATGGATCCCCAGGTGGCACAGTCTCTAGATGGCCTTTTCTTAAGTCTCTGTTCCATACTTTGTCTCAGTATTCCCTCCCATGAGTATTTTATTCCCCTTTTAAGAAGGACTGAAGCATCCACAATTTGGTCTTCCTTCTTCTTGAGCTTCATGTGCTCTATGAATTCTATCTTGGGTATTCAGAGCTAGTATCTACTTATCAGTGAGTGCATACAATGTATGTTCTTTTGTGACTGGGTTACCTCACTCAGAATGATATTTTCTAGTTCCATCCATTTGCCTAAGTATTTCATGAATTCATTGTTTTTAATAGCTAAGTAGTTTCCATTGTGTAAATGTACCACATTTTTTTATATCCATTCTTCGGTAGAAGGAAATCTGAGTAATTTCTAGCTTCAGGCTATTATAATTAAGGCTGCTATGAATATAAAAGCATGTGTCTTTGTTATATATTGGAACATATTTTGGGTATATACCCAGGAGTGATATAGCTGGGTCCTCAGGTAGTACTATGTCCAATTTTCTGAAGAACCACCAAACTGGTTTCCAGAGTGGTTATACCAGTTTGCAATCCCACCAACAATGGAAGAGTGTTCCTCTCTCTCTACATCCTCACCAGCATTTGCTGTCACCTGAGTTTTTGATTTTAGCCATTCTGACTGATGTGAGGTCGAATATAAAGGTTGTTTTGATTTGCATTTCCCTGATGAATAAGTATGTTGAACATTTCTTTAGGTGCTTCAGAGCCATTCATTATTCCTCTAGTTGAGAATTCTTTGTTTAACTATGTACCCCATTTTTAATAGGGTTATTTGGTTCTCTGGAGTCTAACTTCTTGAGTTCTTTATATATATTGGATATTAGCCCTCTATCTGATGTAGAGTTGGTAAAGATCTTTTCCCAGCCAGTGGTGGCACACGCCTTTAATCCCAGCACTTGGGAGGCAAAGACAGGCAGATTTCTGAGTTCAAGGCCAGCCTGGTCTACAGAGTGAGTTCCAGGACAGCCAGGGCTATACAGAGAAACCCTGTCTTGAAAAACCAAAATAAATAAATAAATAAATCTTTTCCCAATCTCTTGGTTGCTGTTTTGTTATATTTACAGTGTCCTTTGCCTTTCAAAAGCTTTGCAATTTTATGAGGTCCCATTTGTTGATTGTCGATCTTAGAACATAAGCCATTGGTGTTCTATTAAACAAATTTTCCCCTGTGCTCATGTATTTGAAGCTCTTTCCAACTTTCTCTTCTATTAGCTTCAGAGTAGCTGGTTTTAACTGGAGGTCCTTGAGGAATGGAGATTCTCCTAGATATTCTTTTATTTTTGAGAATAGTTTTTGCTATCCTGGGTTTTTTGTTATTCCAAACGAATTTGCAAATTGCTCTTTCTAACTCTGAAGAATTGAGTGGGACTTTTGATGGGGATCACATTGAATCTGTAGATTGCTTTTGGCAAGATAGCCATTTTTACTATATTATTCCTGCCAATCCATGAGCAAGGGAGATTTTTCCATCTTCTGAGATCATCTTCTAATTCTTTCTTCAGAGACTTGAAGTTCTTGTCATACAGATCATTCACTTTCTTGGTTAGTGCCACACCAATGTATTTAACATTATTTGTGACTATTGTGAAGGGTGATGTTTCCCTACTTTCTTTCTCAGTCTGTTTATCCTTTGAGAAGAGGAAGTCTACTGATGTGTTTGAGTTAATTTTATATCAAGCCACTTTGCTGAAGTTGTTTAATAGTTATGGGAGTTCTTTGGTGGATTTTTTGTGGTCACTTCAGTATATGATTATATCATGTGCAAACTGTGAAATTTTGAGTTCTTCCTTTCCAATTTGTATCACATTGACCTGTTTTTATGGTATATTTGCTCTGGTTAGAACTTTGAGTACTATATTGAATAGGTAGAGAGAGAGTGGGCAGTCTTTTCTACTCTCTAATTTTAATGGGATTGCTTCAAGTTTCTCTCCATTTAGTTTGATGTTAGCTACTTATTTGCTGTATATTGCTTTTACTATGTTCAGGTATGGGTCTTGAATTTCTGATCTTTCCAAGACTTATCATGATGGGTTGTTAAATTTTCTAAAATGCGTTTTCAGCATCTAATGAAATGATTGTGTGCTTTTTTTTTCCTTTGATTTGGTTTATATAGTTAATTACATTTATGGATTTCCCTATATTGAACCATACTTGCATCCCTGGGATAAAGCCTACTTGATCTTGGTGAATGATTGTTTTGATGTGTTCTTGGGTTTGGTTTTTGAGAATTTTATTGAATATATTTGCATTTATATTCATAAGGGAAATTGTTCTGAAGTTCTTTTTTTTGCTGAGTCTTTATGTAGTTTAGGTATAAGCATAATTGTGGCTTCTTAGAACAAATTTTGTAGTGTTCTTTCTGTTTCTATTTTGTGGAAGAGTTTGAAGAGTATAGGTAATAGTTCTTTGAAGTTCTGATAGATTTCTGCCCATCTGGTCTTGGCCTTTTTTGGTTGGGAGAATTTTAATGACTGCTTCTATTTCTTTAGGGGTTATGGTACTGTTCAAATGGTGTATGTCATCCTGATTTAACTTTTGTACCTGGTATCTGTCTAGAAAATTGTCCATTTCATCCAGATTTTCCAGCTTTGTTGAGTACAGCCTTTTGTAATAGGATTCTTTGGATTTTCTCTTTTACTGTTATTATGTCTCTCTTTTCATTTCTAATTTTGTTAATTTGGATATGGTCTCTGTGCTCTTTGGTTAGTCTGGCTAAGAGTCTATTGATCTTGTTGATTTTCTCAAAGACCCAGCTCCTGTTTTTGTTGATTCATGTGTAGTTCTTTTTGTTTCTACTTGGTTGATTTCAGCTCTGAATTTGATTATCTCCTGCTCTCTACTCCTCTTCACTGAATTTGTTTCTTTTTGTTCTAGAGCTGTCAGAAGTGCTGTCAAGATGCTAGTGTATGCTCTCTCCAGCACCTTTTGGAGGCACTCAGAGCTATAAGTTTTCCTCTTAACACTGCGTTCATTGTGTCCCATATGTTTTGGTATGCTGTGCCTTCATTTTCATTGAATTCTAAAAAGTCTTTAATTTCTTTCTTTATTTCTTCCTTGACCAAGTTATTGAGTAGAGCATTGTTAAGCTTCCATTTGTATGTGGGATTTTTGTTGTTTTTGTTGTTATTGATGACCAGTCTTAGTCCATGGTGATGTGATATGGTGCATGGGATTATATCAATCTTCAAATGTCTGTTGAGGCTGTTTGTGACCAATTATATGGTCAATTTTGGCGAAGGTACCATGAGGTGCTGAGAAGAAGATATATTCTTTTGGTTTTGGATGAAATGTTCTATAGATATATGTCAAATCCATTTGATTCATAACTTCTGTTAGTTTTACTGTGTCTCTGTTTAGTTTCTGCTTCCATAATCTGTCCATTGATGAAAGTGGGGTGTTGAAGTCTCCCAATATTATTGTGTGAGGTGCGATGTGTGCTTTTAGCTTTAGTGTAGTGTCTTTTATGAATGTGGGTGTCCTTGCATTTGTAGCATAGATGTTCAGACTTGAGAGTTCTTCCTTGTAGATTTTTCCTTTGATGAGTATGAAGTGTCCTTCTTTATCCTTTTTGATAAATTTTGGTTGAATGTTGTTTTTTTTTCGATATTAGAATGGCTACTCCTGCCTGTTTCTTGGGACCATTTGCTTGGAAAATTGTTTTCCAGCCTTTTACTCTGAGGTAGTGTTTGTCTTTGACACTGAGGTGAGTTTCCTGTATGTAGCAAAATGCTAGGTCCTGTTTATATATCCAGTCAGTTAGTGAATGTTTTTTTATTGGGGAATTGAATCCATTGATATTGAGAGATATTAAGGAATGGTGACTGTTCCTTCCTGTTATTTTTGTTGCTGGAGGTGGAATTATATTTTTGTGGCTATCTTCTTATGGTTTTGTTGAAAGAAGAGTACTTTCTTGCTTTTTCTAGGGTTTTACTCCTTGTTTCGGCATTTTCCATTTATTATCCTTTGTAGGACTGGATGTGTGGAAAGATATTGTGTAAATTTGTTTTTGTCATGGAAAATCTTGGTTTCTCCTTCTATGGTAATTGAGCATTTTGCTGGGTATAGTAGCCTAGGTTGGTATTTGTGTTCTCTTAGGGTCTGTATGACATCTTCCCAGGATCTTTTGGCTTTTATAGTCTCTGGTGAGAAGTCTGGTGTAATTCTGATAAGCCTGACTTTACATGTTACTTGATCTTTTGCCTTTACTGCTTTTAATATTCTTTCTTTGTTTTGTGCATTTGGTGTTTTGATTAATATGAGTCTGGAGGAATTTCCTTTCTGGTCCAATCTATTTAGAGTTCTGTAGGCTTCTTGTATGTTCATGGGCATCTCTTTAGGATAGAGGAGTTTTCTTCTATAATTTTGTGGAAGATATTTACTGGCCCTTTAAGTTGGGAATCTTAGCTCTCTTTTATACCTGTTATCCTTAGGTTTGGTCTTATTGTGTCCTGGATTTCCTGGATGTTTTGGTTTAGGAGATTTCTGTGTTTTGCATTTTCCTTGACTGTTGTGTCAATGTTTTCTATGGTATCTTCTGAACCTGAGATTCTCTTTTCAATCTCTTGTATTTTGTTGGTGATGCTTGCATCTATGACTCCTGATCTCTTTCCTAGGTTTTCTATCTCCAGAGTTGCCTTCATTTGTGATTTCTTTTTTTCTATTTCCATGTTTAGATTCTGGATGGCTTTGCTCAATCCGTTTACCTGTTCGCTTGTGTTTTCCTGTAATTCTTTAAGGAAATTTTGCTTTTGTTCTTTAAGTGCTTCTACCTGTTTACCTGTATTCGCTTGTATTTCCTTAAGGGAGTTGTTCATGTCCTTAAAGTCCTCTATCATCATCATGACATGTGATTTTAAATTTGAATCTTGTTTTTTTTTTTTTTTTTTTTTTTTTTTTTTGGTGTTTTGGGGTATTCAGGACTTGTTGTGGGAGAACTGGTTTCTGATGATGCCAAGTAGCCTTGGTTTCTGTCTGTTAGGTTCCTGCTCTTGCCTCTCGCCATCTGGTTATCTCTGGTTTTATTTTGTCTTATTGTCTCTGACTGGAGCTTGTCCCTTCTCTGGGCCTGTGAACCTGTGATCTTAGGCATTTCAGCACTCCTCAGGAGACCAACTCTCTCCTGGTGGGATTTGTGTGAGGAGGGCTGTGGGACAGCCTTAGGTCCTGAGTGCCTTCATTTTCATTTAATTGTAGAAAATCTTTAATTTCTTTCTTTCTTTCTTTCTTTCTTTCTTCCTGACCAAGTGATCATTCAGTTCAGAGCTGTACAGTTTTCATGATTATGTGTGTGGGGTTCAATGTGTGATTTGAGATTTAGTGACATTTATTTTAAGAATGTGGTTGCCCTTGTATTTGCAGCATAGATGTCTGGAATTGAGACAGCGTCTTGGTGGATTTTAACTTTGATGATTATGAAGGGATCTTCTCCATCTCTTTTATTATTGTTGGTTGAAAGTCTATTTTATTAGATATTCAAATGCCTACTCCAGCTTGTTTCTTTGCTCTATTTTCTTGGAAGTCCTATTTTCTAGCCTGTTATTATGAGGTAGTTTCTATCTTTGTTGCTGAAGTTTGTTTCTTCTATGAAACAGAACGATGGGTCCTGATTACATACCCAGTCTGATACCCTGTGTGTTTTATTAATGAATTGAGTCCACTGATGCATACTATTAATGACAAATGATTGTTAGTTCCTGTTACTTTAATGTTGGAGGGGTGTGTGTATATATGATTATCTTCTTTTTGTTTTGCTATGAGATGATTAATTTCCTGTTTTCTTAGGTGTAGTTACAGAGAAACAGAGGTTTCTTAAATACAGAAAGGACTTCACCATTCACTGTGTTCCTTGCGGCTCCCTCTTTTTTACCATAATCTTATTTTCTTTATGGCGATTCTCATGCATGCCTCTCACTTTAAGGTATTATTTTTCTTCTTATCAATGAGATAGCTAACATTATTACTAGAAATGCTCATTTTTCACCACCATTATGTTTGAAATGAACAGGAACGTAAAGGTTTGTCATTAACTCAGAGCATTACATGGAGACAAATCTGTGGACTGGGTTCTCATTATGCTTCTCTTTTTTCTATCAACATATCACAGGAACACTTGTGGATTCATAAATCAGAGCTGAATAAAGCTTTAGTGGAACAGCAAGAATTGGCTGTTAATATTATTTACTTATATACTCTGCACATGGCCTAGAGTTGGTCTGGATAAGCCATTGCCAGAATTTAATAGACTTTCAGAACTTTTCATTTGGCTAATTTAAAACCATCAAGCTCATTCATATAGCAGATGTTAACCATAATGGCTAACTCTTCCTGTTTGTACAAAATAGCCTTCTAAGAAATATTTTTCAATGTCTTTTGCCGTCCCTGGAACTTGTCATCAGTTGTCAACTGGTATCTTTGTATAGAACCATAGAGCCAGCCTAACTTTAATGGCAAAATCAATTTGTGGGAGAGTCCTGACCTTCAGAAACCTGCTCTCCTCTAGCATTGATAAAAACTGCAATTCATCTGTGGAACCAAACAAAGGGTTCAAAATTCATTTATACTAAATATATTTACGTGTTACTTCCAAAAACCAAACAGTTCCTTCAGATTATCTGCTATTTCTTTACATTAGAAGGGACAGACTGATGTTATGAAATAACAAATTGCAAAATTGTTATGAATTGAAGAACCTTAAATCTTTCTTAAATATATGTCATAGATTTTGCAACTCATTCCTTTTACAAGGACATTCAAACCTATCTGCATTTATCTTCACAAGAGTTTGGTTTAGAACAATGTCATCAATGTAGTGACTCAGAGTAATGTTTGCAAATGTTTGCAGAATGTCAAGTCAATCAAGGTCCCTTTGGACCACAAGGTAATAGAGCAAAATTAACATAGCCCTAGAGTAAACTGTGAGGATGAACTGTCTCTCCCCCATATGAATGCAAACTGTTTCGGACACCCTTCCTCATGAGGATTGAAACAATATATTCCACACATCCAGAGTCACATACCAAGTTCCAGGCTTCACAATCCATTGTTCAGTGTACATAATACATCAGCATATGTAATTGCAAATATCATGTTATTACATTTTCAGAAGCCAACTGTCATTATCCATTCTTTTTGTTTGTTTTCTCTTTGTTTTGTTTTATGAGGTTGGATTTTTGAGTAAGCATGGCTTTAGTAGATCTCATTCTTCTGATCAGGCTGATCTTGAACTCATAGCAATAATCTATCTCTGCCCCTCAAGTGCTTGGTTTAAAGGTGTGCTCAGCTACAACCCAGCTTCATTCTTCCTTCTCATTTACTTTCTGCTGTATTGCTGCTAGTAAACTGAAGAAATTCTGGCTGAGGCTCACTGTTCTTATGAGGTATAATTATTTCTAGACCTTCATATAATATCCAGTCCTATTTCTAATTTAAATTGATTTATGATGAAAGGAAAAAGGAGATTAAGTGTGGGTACTTTAAAAACTGTGTCTTTACCTCAGTGCCAAAGTGGCTTTCTACACAGCAGCAACTTTTGTAAATGCTCTGTAAGTGCATCTGAGTTGTTTTTTAATTTGAAATGAGGTTGGAAACAGCTGGTCCTTTTGTCGATATCTATCAGTGAACCTTATTGAAGAATTTTATTTAACATAACATTTTAATTTAATGTAATTATGTTTCTATATATGTGTTGCTTATATGATTATATTTTTTTAGGTTCTATAAACAACAGCATTGGAAGGTCATGGGCATTCCCCTTTCTTGTGTTTTCAATGGTTATTAATATGTATTATCTGTTTGAGAAATCAGTGAAAACATTTACATACCTTTCTATTGCATTTCATAACTCTTCCTCAATAGTAAATACTATCTTTTTCACTCATTTAATTGTGCGTATCAAAAATTAGCTCAGATATAGATATTGGGTGGTTGGTTCCCTAATTCATGGCTAATATCTGCATAATGATCATCACATGTCACTTTATTTAGTCAGTAAAATTTTTTCTGCAGATAAAGCATTGGGTTTCCATGAATATTTTCATAGACCTAGGGAATAAAATATGGGATTATTTTTTTATTACATAAATACTTTTAAATACTTTGAATATTTTTATGTTATAATCTAAAGTATCTCAGATTTGCTAATTCAAAATGATGATTGCAAGGCAGTAGCAACACAAGCTTCAGGAACTTTCCATTATACATTCTGACCTGAGCTTGGTATTCTATTTGTTAGTGAAGCTTGCCAGAAGAAACTTCTGATCTGATAGGATAGGGTAGAAGACAGTCAGATAGTCAAGAACATGTAATAAAAAGGAGACAAGTTGTAGTTTCTTCTATGACATGGGGGTTATGTTAAATGTCACATATCTTTAATAATCATAATAGAACCTTTCTTTTAGTTAAGTAATATTAACATTAAAACTAAGTATAGAAATGAATTTAAAGCCCTCTATGAAAAATGATTGCAATTTTTCATAATAATCAGTGAATAATTTAACACCATGTGAAAGTTTGGGAAGCATAATAGGGGTAAACAAAAGCACTTATGTATTGACTTAAAAGCAGTCAACATGATTCAACATGATCAACAACAAACACCTCAAACCTTATTTAATGTTACATGTGCTCCATTTAAGATGATAGAGTATCCTTTTAACTAATAATAAAATTGTGACAAATATGATTTCATAAAATCGATAGATTTGGTTGTCCGGATTTAAATACAGAGGTCTTCTGAAAATGTGCATAAAAGAACTGTAGTTATTCTCCTGAGATAGAGGGGTGTAGATGAATAGTAATATATTGTTATGTTGATTCATGAGCACAGGAGGGAGAAAAAGGAAAAGTAGGTAATAAATGTAATATAGATGTAATAAGGCAAAGGCAAAAATTCAAACTGTTTTAGTCAAAAATAAAAAAGACAGGAATTAAGAAATAATGAAAATAAAGATTTTATTTTTTACAGTCAGTATTGTGTAGGTCAACTTCATGTTCTCAGATTAGGGAGCTGTGACCTGCAAGAGCTCCTATATAGTAAGCTATGAAAAGCACCTTAAATTCATTCTTTGAAACATCTTGTATTCAAAAATTCTTTGTGTTCCTTCTTCATATACATTCTATTTATGAATTTACCTGACAGGGAGCCTGATTCTGGTTAACTGTGTGGCATATGAGATATGGATTTCCCTATAAACATTCGAAACCAGGAAGTTAAAGAATTTCATTCCTTTTTCCCAACAAAAACCCAAAGTGTGGCTTGTAGACTCATAACTCATGCCATATATCTTATTTGAATTTAAGAAATTTTTTAGTAGAAGTTTGAAATCTCTTCTCCTGGTCTCTCTCATCTGGATTCATACATGCAAAAAAGTGCCAAGTGCAACTGTGTCCATATTTTTAAATCATTGTATGCATTCAAATAACTGTCCCTGAAATGCAGTTTATAATGTCCTATTATTTAAATATTGCTTATTTCTTTAATGACTGGTGTTAGTATTCTCTAATATGTAGATGATTTTGAAATAACAATCACTTCTAGTCTTCTGGATTGCAATCTGGCTATCATAAATTATTTCAATTGGAGACAAATGATAGAAGAAATGGCAACATAATTCAGTAGCTAATTGGACAGTGATAATGCCAAAATATATTGTGCTATTTTCTTTTACCCTAAACAATCAGATATATTATTATTTGTGGAAATAGCCCTAGAAAAATAGATAAGAAACCTAGTTCTGTGATGTCTCCTATGTAAACCTGAGGTCACAGAGACGGAGACACTCCCCTACGCCATCCATAATAACCTGCAGCCTTATTTTGGCAATAGTTTTCACTCAGAATATCTCATTTTCTCTTCAAAAAACGAATAATTTCTCTTACTTTTTGAGGTGATAATTGTATTAAACATGTAGAATTGAGTTAATTTAAAATGCGCTTCTATGTAAGCAGAAGAATTAGAGTTTCTTTTAAACTGGTTTTGAGAATGGCTCAGACAACAAAATGAATTGAATACTAGACTGCTTTGAACTTTCAGTTTGATATTCATACAGATACTACAGTCTGAACAGCTTCTTCAGCATTAATCTTGCTTGATCACTTTTCCATGTTGATTTGTTTCTTATAGAGCTTCTGAACAATGTATTGCACATTTAACTCCTTCCTTACAATTTTATCTACTTTCTTTGATGTTATCAAAACAAACATCAAATTTTACAAATCCTACCTGTATTAAGTGATAGTGATTCATTGCGATATTCATTCTCTTCTCAAGAGGATTACTCTTTCCTGGAGCCGTCTGACTTCCAGAAATGTTTGTGTTGATGGTTGCATCTGCTCCTTTTTATGTATTAAATTAGTCATATGTTAAGCATACCTGAACTGAGCCATGTAACTGAGCCTTTTTAGGAGCTACTCAACTTCCAGCTTTAGCTATCTTTTCTTCTTTTTGATAAAACCCTCATCTTATATATAGATGTTACCACACACTGGACCCAACAATGAGAAAATTCATGGAGAAAAATAAAGGGAATTAGCTAGTTTCACAGCCATATGACGTGCTCATTTGCAGTGATAAAGTTTGGATTCCCAGAAGTCACCTAAAAGCTTGGCAAGTATGAAAGCCCACTGTGGTCACTAATGTCAGTGCTTAACAAGATACACAGTCTTACGAGAGTGAGGGCAAGCAGACAGAAAACCAAAACCATTTGTGTGTGTGTTCTTTTTTAATAGACCCTGCTACAAGAATGTATGGCTACATTTGGAGTGTTTCTTCCCATCTGAAATACAATTGAGAAAAATCTCTCAATTCACAATAAGTGTATTTTCAGACAGTAAAGGAAATCATCAATGTAAGAAACACAACTGGGTAAATAAATCCATTAAAGTTATGTGAATGAAAACATTAATAAAATTGTTAAATGATTGGAAGATAGCAAAGAAAGAAATGCGTTGTTCATTACAAATGTAATAGTACAGACTGGAATGTTTTAAAAGTACTGCAAGAACTCTTAGCAATATTTAGGCTAGATACAGAAGACCAAGGAGCCAGTGGTGGCACATGCCTTTAATCCCAGCACTCGCAAGGCAGGGGCATGCATAGCTCTCTGAGTTTAAGGCCAACATGGTATACAGAATGAGTTCCCAAAAAAGCCAGAACTACACAGAAAAGTATTGTCCTGAAAAAAAACTTGGCTAAGAAATGTCAGAACATATTGAAAGCTTTGGAATTTTCTCAAAGACTTTATTGATACTGTTTCCATTACAAATTACGTCAATACAGCTTCCCCTCCTCACACTAGTATTAAAGTACCCCAATAAATTGAGATTATTGGCTATATTTCTGAAGAATTTTAACGTTTCTAAAATCTGTTGAATAAATTCCCCAGTGGACTATACATTTTTAAGCCTTGTGCTGGCTAGTATTGTGTCAACTAGAAATAAACCAACGTTATCTGAAACAAAGCATAATTGATTGATGGGAGAGGGCCCACCCATTGTGGGTGGTGTCATTCAGGGCAAATGATCCTGGGTTTTATAGAAAACCAGGTTGAGCACGCCATTACAAGCAGGCCAGTCAGCAGCACCCTCCCATAGCCTCTGAATCAGCTTCTGCATTTGCCTTTAGGTTTCTGCCCTGTTTGAGTTCCTGCCCTGTCTTCCTTCAATGATGGACCAAAATGTGGAATCATAAACCAAATAATCCCTTTCCTCCCAACTTGCTTTTGGTCATGGTGTTTTATCACAGCAATAGAAACCCTAACTATAACAAGCTTTTTGTGAAATATATATGAATATTTTTATTTTTTCAAACTTTGATTTATATGTTTAAGTGTTAAATCAAGTCTATTCAATTTATTTTCTGTTTTCAAGATGATGTAACATGCACTTATGCTTATTTGTATTTCTTGTAGTTTTCTCATGAGAAAAGAATACAAAACATTGAATATTACATTACCTATAATTCACATCATCTTTACCAGAATGGCAAAATATTTGTGACAAATATCAAGCTAAGTTGAAGTTGAGTTGTTCCCACTTTGCAATATTGCTGTTGGTTATAGATACACATACAGAAAAACATGGGTAAACACATAAATTTAATTGCAATTAGTAAAATTATTTATGAAATAAAACTTATTTTATTTTTATCATTGTATTTATTTCAATGCTGGCATATGGTATTCTCAAACATAACTTCTAGTATAAATTTCCAATCAATTATCATTTATATTCTGTTATACTGAAACATTTCAATTTAATCTTTTAAATTGTCTAAGTTTGAAAAAATTAAATAATGAGATAGTTTAAACATTTTAAGGTAGCTTTAAAGATTCCACAAAACAAGACTATCCTCTTTCACAAACGCTTCTTTTGGATTTAACCTTTATGCTTTTATTTAATAAAATATCTGGGGATCCAAAAAATGCAACTTTATTTTGTGATTTTGTTCATAAAGAATGCATTTAAAAATTTGGAGGAAAACACTACCAATTTTCTATGTCCATCTCCTATCACCCCTGCCCTGTCTATATCTAGTCCTACTTCAGTCTTGCTGTGTTGTAGACTGAAACTATTTTCTCAGCACTATAGCTTCATTATCATAAGCTATTCAATAGTATTCTCTCAATGATCTGTAAGGGAATATATCTAAATTCTAGTACACATAAATAGCACTTTAAATATTATTGATATTATGTATGATGAGTTCAAATAGAAAAGTATACACAGAACTTCTTTAACCTTTTACCAACATTAGAGAAAATTACTCAATAAATTGAATTTATTCTTTGAAATGAGTCAACTAAATCACTGCTTTATTGCAAACATCACTAATTAATTAAAACAGGTTATTCAGTAAGTCCTTATTGGTACAGAATGATTTATTGATATGTGAATGAATATGAGCATTTATAAATGCTTAATTCAGCTGAAGGGCTTGAAATATGCTTGTTTCAGTTTAGAAAACCCTAAAGAGTGGGCAGTACAGATCATTTATACATATTTATGCCTCAGGAGTCTTTATTTCTCACAATGGCTAAAATAATTTTTCCTCCAAGACCTTTGATATTTGAGATCTTTAGAAGGCAAATTTGGGCAGCAGGGATCTTTGATTGGTTTCAATCATTCATAAAATATGAAAATTATAAAATTTAATGTTAAATTAGTAATACTATTAAACAAAAATTATCTTTCAATAGTCTGTAAATCTTTTATTAAAAGAGGAGGAGATTTGTTAGTTTCTAAATAAAATAATGTTAGAAATATATTGTGATTCTTACTCTTGTAAGTACTACGCCTTTCAAATTGATGGGCAGCTTTTTGGTCTTATAGGGGATACTTTGGGATGAATTCCATCACCATCTTGACATCTCATTATCTTCGACATGTGACTTTCAAACAATTATATTTTATGGATAATCCACTGTTGGAACACAGTCCATGAATGGAGTCATGTGAGAATATTTCTGTGTACTTGTGAGAAAACTCCAATAAACCAAAACAAGAGTTTCATTACCTCAGTTATCAAAAACAGGGAATCGTTCTTGGAATTTCTTGGAATGTACTGTTGTGGCCCTCCCAGGTGTAGCTGGTAGGAGTAAGTTAACTTCAGGTTATTCATTACGACTGGCGATTGTTATCTGTTTATATGTCTGTATTGCAAAACATGCCTTTGCCACATGCAGCTCATCTGCCACGTCCAGCTTGACTTTGTAATTGTAGTTTACTCATGTGACTCACCTTAACCGTCAGAGTACGAATTGTCTGATTCTCTGAATAAAGAGAATGTAGTCCACCTCATTTATGGTCTTCATTCCCCACATCCTATTACCAACTAGAATGGTAAACAATACAGCCTTTGGGGAGGAGATGTTATTAAGTGCTGGTAATATATGGTAGTGGGTTCAATATAAGCCAGCAAAAACTGTTGTTTCCTTTACACTTTACTGTTTACTGGTGAAAACTCAATTTCATATTCCATATTAGTTGTACTTCCTGTTATCTACAAAGGAGGTTGTGCAATGGAGATGTGTACCAGAAATAATAAGAAATGGATTATCTTGATTGTCATTCACTATGCAAAGAGAATGTTCACTCTACTAGTCTAAAACCTCACAAAATATAATTAAGAAATAAAAATCAGATTACTGCTTGGTGAGTTAAGGGAATACATTTTTAATAAATTAATATATTTTGTCTTTATTTGTCACTACCTAATTATAACTACTTTTAGTATTTAGATTTTGAATTGTATCATCTGTATCTATACCTAAATATGATCTTATTCTATTTTAAATGAAAATGTCATTAGTTTGTGTGCATTCATGTGTGTGTGTGAGTGTGACTATATGTGTGCATGTCTATGTTAGTGTGTTAGTGTGTGATGTGCATGAGTATACGATACACATGTGTGAGAATGTGTGATGTCCATGTTTGTGTATCAGTGCGTATATGAGTGTGTGCTGTACGTGTGTGTGTGTGTGTGTATGTGTGTGTGTGAATGTAGTTAAAACCATCTGTAACCTCATGTTTTTCTACTCATCCAGTTTATTTTCAGAATAACTTCTCTGATACTTCTTTTATAAGAATAAATGCTTAGGTCAATAGATTTGGCTCTTTCCTCTGACTCGCACATGTCTCAATAAATCCATGTGTTTTTCACATGGTTGCTTACCTTCTCAATTTCATGAGTTTCTCTCCTCCTCAAGGTTTGGGGTGAAATCTATCCCTGCCTGAGCCAACCCCAGAATCCCCTCTCTCTCTCTTCGAACTTCTACCTCCCTCTTTCCTGCCTAAGCTAATAGGCCAACAGTTTTTTATTGACAGGTGATATCTCTATACTGTACAAAGGATTCTGTGTGAGCGTGTATATGAGAGAGAGAGAGAGAGTATGTGTGTATCCTGTGCATATATGTGTGTGAATATGTTTATGAGTATGTATGTGAGAGAGTGTGTGTGTGTGAATGTGTGTATCATGTGCATGTGTGTGTGTTTGTTTGTATACATGTGTGTCTGTGATGTTCATATATTTGAGTGATTGTGTGTGGGTGTGTGTCTTGTGCATATTGTGTAAATGTGAGTGTGTGTGATGTGCATGTGTGTGTGTAAGTTTGTGTGTATGAATATGTGTGTGAATGTGTCTATGCATATGTGTGTGTGTGTGAGTGTGTGTGTCTATGATGTGCATGCATCTGTGTTAGTGTGTGTCTGTGTGTACGATGTGCAAGTGGGTGTGCAGATGCAGAGGTAGAGGTCAGAAGAAAACATTTGTGGGATCAGTACTTTCTCCCTGACTTGTGTGCTGGGGATGGGACTACAGCAATCATTAGGCTTACCCAGCAAGCACTTATACCCAGTGAGACATTCTATCTACTGACCTAGGTTTAATTTGTATTATGTGAGAAAACATAAATAGATAAGCCCTTACAGAGAGCATGTTCTGGACATTCCTGTAAGTGCTTCACAGGGCTTAGCTGATTTAACTTTTATAACAATCTGATATTGAGACTACAATTGTCTTTTGAATACAGATGAGGCTAGAGCCAACAGAAAGCTTAAGTAACACTATTAAACGGAATATCTTAGATAATGAGTAAAGAATGTTTTTCTCCAGAGTCTCTAGCTTTAAAATTCTTCCCATAAATTCTAGAAATGAACATATTTATTTTCTTTTTGTTATTCTTCCCAAAGCTAATAATTACCCATAAGATGTTAAGAAATAGCCATTGCGGCTGTTAAAGTGGTAGCTGTTATAGAGAGTATATACATTTTAACCACTATTAATTGTTAATTGTTAAATACATCACTAGTGAATATGTTTAAATTGATTTCTAGTTTTTCTTATTTACTTATGTAACTAAATTCAAACTTTATTGTAAGACAGTTCTATGACTTCATTCAGTAGCCTTTTTTCATGTCTTTGTCTACAGCACATTATCACCATGGCTGGGGTTATCCTGGGTGTGAGCATAAGAAATTTTAAGAGACTATGTCAACATTTACTGGAAAATAAACATGTGGGAGCCTCCAGCCCTGAGAACCCATACTTAACTGTAATCATGGCCCTGTTTCTATTGTGCAGTCCTTTGCTAAGGTTTTCATATTATGTCTAGAAACACACTTGTTCTTTTCTTTTTCATTCTCTCTCTCTCTCTCTCTCTCTCTCTCTCTCTCTCTCTCTCTCTCTCTCTCTCTGTATGCCTGTGACAAACATAATTAATTATTAGTGAACATCTTAATTCAAATATCAATAGAAAGTTTATTGATGATGTCTATGAAGTTTATATGATCGTAGTAGTTTGTTTCAAATATTGCACTTTACCCTGAAATACCAGGTTATTTTTTAGTGACAGGTCCTGAGAAAGAGGGCCAGGGATTCAGAAGAAAAGAATATGGACAAGTTTAGGATCACAAGGGCTTACACAAGCTATGTCCTTATTAAGAAGTGCAACATCTTATATAATATTACCATGAATGACATGGGACAATGTCAACAGAAGCTATCATACAATGGGACAAAGTCAGCAAGAAAATGAAATAATATTGCAATGTTGCAGAAGTAGGCCACAGGCTATTTCTCTTTCTTTCTTTCTTTCTTTCTTTCTTTCTTTCTTTCTTTCTTTCTTTCCTTCTTTCTTTCCTTCTTGTTTCTCTCCCCCTTTTTAATTAATCATTCCATTCGTTTACATTTCAAATGATAGCCCACTTCCAGGTTACCGCTCCACAAGACCCTCTTCCAGCAACCTCTCTCTCCTCCCTTCCCTTTGCCTCTATGAGGGTGCTCCCCCACCTACCCACCCTGTCCCCCCTCACTCCTTCAGCATCCCCCTATGCTGGGGCATCCAACCTCCACAGGACCAAGGGCCTCCCCTCCCATTTAAATCAGACAAGGCCATTCATTCTCTACTACCTATGTATCTGGAGCCATGGATTCCCCCCGCCCCTGTAAACTCCTTAGTTGGTCGTCTAGTCCCTGGGAGCACTGGGTGGTCCAGCCAGCTGATGTTGTTCTTTCTATGGGGTTGCAATTCCCCTCAGATCCTCCTGTCTTTCCACAAGCTCCAGCAACCAGAGTCCCTGAGCTCAGTCTGTTCGTTGGCTCCAAGCATCCACATCTGTATTGGTCAGTTGCTGGATGAACTTCCCAAGGAGCAATCATACCAGGTTCCTTTCAGCAAGTGCCTCTTGGCAAAGCAACAGTGTCAGTGTCAGCTTTGGTATCTGCAGACAGATGGATCCCTAGGTGGGGCAGTCTTTCGATGGCCTTTCCTTCAGGCTCAGCTCCAATTTTTATTACTGTTCTTCCTTTGGACAGAAACATTTCTTGGTTAAAAATGTTGAGATGAGTGTGTGGCCCCATCCTGCCACCAGAGGCTGTGCCTATTTACTGAAGATGGTCTCTATAGCTTCTATCTTCACTTCTCTGCTAAAATCATTCTTGTTGGGTCCTGGGAGCCTCTCGTTTCCCTGGAGTTTGGGACCCTCCAGTGGCTATCCCCAGTTCTTCATCCTCCCCTGCTACATATTTTTATTCTCTCTCCTGTCCCCTCCAGTATCAGATACTTCTCCCTTATTTTCTGCCCCAACTTTCTCCCTCTCAGGTCCCCCATCCCTCCATATCTCCTGATCATACTGTTCCCCCATCAATGCAGGAGTGAAACATCCACACCCTGGTCTTCCATTCTCCTAAGATCCATATGATCTGGGATGTATCATTGACATTGTGAGTTTAGGGGCTAATATCCACTTATCAGTTAGTACAGACCCTGTGTATTCTTTTACAGACAGATTCCACAGAAGCCTAGGGACTGATAATCATAAATTCACACAGTGATAGGAGTTGGGTTCTCAGGATCGGAATCCACAGATTCCCCACAAGTCAGTGTCCCCAGGCCATTACTTTCAATACCAAATACAGTTCTGTTTGTTGAAAAGGAACATAGTTCCCTTTGATACATTATAGCCAAAGGGAAAGCTTCAGTTGATTAGTTCAGTCCTCATCAGGAATTCTCACAAATTTTTTCATACCTGGCATTTTTTTTTTATTTTATAATATTGTATTTTGGCTGCTAGCTAGTCTGATACTCTGAAAACACCATATCCTGAAGCATCCCAGAAGATCTGTTTCACTCAGAGCATTTGGTAAGAACACTCCCAATGTCCCACAGCTGCCACTGGGAGCCCAGTGGACTCAGGAACCCATCACCTTCAAAACCCCCTCCTGCCAAATACCACTCCCCTTGTGACTGGGACAGACTGCTAGCTAGTGTTCTCTACTGAAGATATCACATCCTGAGGCATCCCAGGACTTATGCTGCACTCATGGCATCTGAAACTACAGCCAGAAACATCCCAGGAGATCCACCACCCTCAGGGTATATGATAACACAGCCTAAGGCATCCCAGGACATCCGCTGCATACACAGGGCAACTGAGCAACTAATTGCCAGCTTGTCTGCTCCCCTGAAGACACCACAGATTGGAGGCATCCCAGGAGTTCTTCTGTACATAGGCATCTGGGCAACCAACACCACAGTCTGAAAAGACACTAGGGGCTCTGAGTATTCAGGGCAACTGAACAAAGAGACTGAAAGCCTCTCTGGAGTTCTGATGCACACAGGGAAATAGAAACCACAGTCCATAGCCCTCCCTAGAGAACATCTTCACACAGGACAACAACTTGACTGCTCCTTTGAAGACTCCCCAGTAGTAAGGCCCCACAAGAGGTCTGCTACAGCCAGGGCCACAGGACTACCAGGAGACCTGAAGCAACCCAGGGACAAAAGAGGCAGACTCCAGACAGATTGACACAGACAAGCAAACACCAGGGATAACCAGATGGTGAGATGCAAGCACAAGACCATAAGCAACAGAAGCCAATATATGTGGGCATCATCAGAACTCAGTTCTTACACCACAGCAAGCCGTGAATATACCAAAACACTTGATTCAGGAAGCTGACTTAGCAGTATATCTCATAAAGATAATAGAATCCTTTAAGAAGGATGTTTAAAAAAAATCACTGAAAGAATTACAAGAAAACGGTGAGTGGAGACCTCTGCCTGGGCCACCAGGAGTCCGTAGCCAACCAGCGCCAGAGAAAGATACCCTCCCAGGAGCTTGGAAAAGCCATGAGTGGGGTTAAGGAGAGCAACACCTCTCACCCAGACCTGCCCTGATCTGCCAGGATCCAGGGCCTGAGAACCCGGGGACAGAAAAACTCTGAAGCTTCCGGTTTTCACCTGTGGGTGGAGACCTCTGCCTGGGCCACCAGGAGTCCATAGCCAACCAGCTCTGGAGAAAGATACCCTCCCAGGAGTTTGGAAAAGCTGTGAGTGGGGTTAAGGGGAGCAACACCTCTCATCCAGACCCGCCCGGATCCACCGGGATCCAGGGCCTGAGAACCTGGGGCCATGAAACCGCTGAACCTTCCAGTTTCATCTGCGGGTGGAGACCTCTGCCTGGGCCACCAGGGGCCTGTGCCTTGGGACCTCAGGCTGGGCCACAAGGCTCCAGGAGAGAGCGGGTATCCCAGGAGTGCTGACACACCTTTGAGCACAGGCAAAACCACCACTTCTGTTCAAACTCATTGGATCAAGAGGGACCCTTGCAGAGCCTTCAGGGCATAGGAACCAAAGGGCAGCTGGGGACAAGATCCTTCTGATTTCTTTCTGCACCCCAAAGCGGACCCTGTGCAACCGCTCTCCAAGCCCAAACACCTCTCAGAGAGAGCTGGTCTTCAAGGAGTACTGACACAGAGGCCTGTGGGAGGGGCAAGCCACAACCAGACAGAGTAAGATCAGCTAACATCAGAGTCAACAAGATGGCAAAAGGCAAGGGTAAGAACATAAAGAACAGAAACCAAGAGTACTCGGCACCATAAGAGCACAGCTCTCCCACCACAGCAAGCCCTGGATACCCCAACACACCAGAAAAGCAAGACTCAGATTTTAAATCATTTCTCATGATGATGATAGAAGACGTGAAGAAAGAAATGAATAACACCCTTAAAGAAATACAAGAGAATAGAGATAAACAACTTTCAAGAGGAAATACAAAAATCCGTTAAAGAATTACAGGAAAACTCAA
>JAPYYD010000053.1:29461-40921 GCA_028551405.1 Uromys caudimaculatus | reverse complement strand
CTATAACCTCCCTTACCATGATTCTTCCCGGGTTAAGACCATTAAAAATCCACCCATCAAAAGACAAAAACCACCAGTACTCTTTTTAGAAATGAGGCATTGTTCTCTTGAAATTGCTTCCTTCAGCAATAGGTGGATTTGGGTGTGGGTGGTGTGCAGTATTCTTTTGATTGCCAAAAGAAAAGCTGGGTATTGCCTAGCCTTAAGAAAGCTAGTTGTAACATTTGGTGAAAATGCTGAGAAAGAGGAGCACTCCTCCAATGCTTGTGGGATTGCAAACTGGTACACCACTCCAGAAATCAATTTGGAGGTTTGAGAAATTTGGAAGCAGCTATAGCATTCTGGGCATATACCCAAATGATACACCAGTATGCCACAAAGGCACATGATCCACTGTGTTCATAACTGCCTTATTTGTCACAGACAGGAGCTGTAAACAACCCAGATGTCCCTCAGTGGATGAATGGGTGCAGAAAATATGCTTTATTTTGACAATGGAATACTATTACATTATCAGCAAGGTATTTCAGACCCAAAAGGACATGCATGGTATGTACCAACTAATAAACAAATATTACCCCAATAATAGAGAATACCCAGGATACAATCCACAGAACTCAAGAAGGTTAACAAGCCAAAGGGCCCAAATGAGAATGCTTAAATCCCACATGGGAGGGAGAAGAAAGCAGAGGGCTGATGGAGGGAGATAAATGAATGGAGGATGGGAGGTGGAGGAGTAGGGGGTGAGGAGGGGCAAGGTAAAAGTTGAACATGATCAGGTATTGAGGGGGACAAGGAGTGAAACACCAGGTTCTTACAGAATGAATGGATATATATATATAATCTTGGGAGAATGGAAGTTAGGGGGACCCTCTAGAATGTACCAGAAACCTGGGAGATGAGAGAATCACAAGACAAAAAGAGAGGGACCTTGAATGAAATGCTGAACAGTGGGGAGAGGTAACTTGTAGGATCCACCTACAGTAGAAAGACAAGGCATCAAGTAGAGGGATGGGATAGTCATCCCATAGTTAAAAATTCTGATCCAAAATTGTTCCTGTGTAAAAGAACTGCAAGGACAAAAATGGAGAATATATTGAAGGAAAGGAGGTCCAGGGACCAGCCCAAACTGGGACCCATGTCTAGAGGAGACTCAAAGGTTTGACATTATTACTAATGCTATGATGTTCTTACAAAAAGGAGCATATCATGATTGCTCAGTGAGAGGCCCAACAATCAAATGACTATGACAGAAGCAGATACACCGAACCAATGGTTTGAAGTCAGGGACTCTTTTGGTTGAACTAGGTAAAGACTGAAAAAAGTTGTCAAGGGAAAAATCATACGAAAACCAGCAGTCTCAACAAACCTAGACCCCTGAGAACTCTCAGACAATGAGCAACCAACCGGGCAGCATAAACTAGTTGTTCCAAAGCCCCGGAAACATACAGAAGAGTACTGTGTGGACCAGATTCAATGAGAGAAGACTCACCTAGTCTCTAATTGACTTGAGGCCCTGGGGAATGTGGAGGCATAGTAGGGTGTGAGGGAGTGTTGGAATGTGAAGACATCCTTTGGAGTCATGGTAGGAGGAATGGGATGAGGAAATTTCAGACTGCAGAAAAGGAGGGGTATAATGGCTGGACTGTAAAAAAAAAAGATTATCAATGTTTTAAAAAGGAAGAAATGAAGGAGGATGGAAGGAAGGAAGAAAGGAAGGAAGGAAGAAGGAAGGAAGGAGGAAAGAAGGAAGGATGGAAGGATGAAAGAAAAAATGAAAGAAACAAAGACAGACAGGAAGGAAGGAAGGAAGGAAGGAAGGAAGGAAGGAAGGAAGGAAGGAAGGAAGGAAGGAAGGAAGGAAGGAAGGAGGAAAACAGATGTAACATTTCTTGTCCAGTCTCTGTGTGGTAAGAACATTTAGAGATTAATATAAGTCCCGATGGGACAGTCTGAGAGGCTTAGCCCACAGGTGTCAGCAGCTTTGAAGCTGTACTGGATGCAACTTTTGATCAAACAACTAATGTGGGAGTCAGAGGTTGTGTGTGTCAGAATAAATACATCTGAACATCTCAGTATCCTTTTATCATCCCCAAGGGGGAATCTGTCAGGGCCTCTTTCACTTCATTGTTGTCTGTAAACATGCAAACTTTTATAGGTAATGTTTGTTTCTTAGAATATGTGTATAGAAGGTGTAATGAGGAAAATTAGCTAATGATGATACTCTGCTTCCAGCAGGTAAGGCATATGCTATTCTTTTATAAGTCAGTTTGGACTGTATAAAAAAATGCTAATATAAATTAGTATCTATGCCATTTGAAAGGATGACATAACAACTCTTGAGGATCTTGTAGCCAACAATATTATTGATTATTCTTTGCTAAGTCCTATTTGGAGAAATTTTCCTGTCTCAGCAATTCTCAAAGCTGTTCCCATGAAGTGGGATCATCAAAACATGTTACCTGTTGTGTTGATCTTCTAGTTTTCTGACATGGATGCAGTCAGGATCATCAGGAAGTTTCCCTTAATTAAATCTGATTTTTATTCATTTTAAAGGAATCCTTAGCTTAGCTTATCCAGTGGAACAAATATTGAACATCTTCTCCTGTGTAATGTATTTCCATCCTTCAATTATGAAGTTATAACCTATATAGGCTCATCTACATCATCAGCACTGTCTAGAATTCAGTACTTTACAACAGTTATATTATCTGTCTCATTGACAATTAAATATTTTTAGTTAATAAAGCATTATTTAATCTATCTCTTGGCTATTTATATCCCTGTTTTGTTTTATGTGCATTTATTTTAAAGTTTCTTTTAAGATTTCTCTACAATTACTTGTTTCATAGATTTGAAGATATGTCAGAACATGTTTTTAACATAATGTATAAAAACTTCTCTGTCTTCTTGGATTCATAAGCTGAAGTATTATCAACCTCAAACTACCAAGGTATTACAAGATATCTATCATCTATAATCAATATGTAATCTCTGAATCAGCTTTTTCAGAACTCAATAAAAAATTGAGTTCTCATTGGAACTCTAAATATGTAAAAATAATAAAAATATATCAACATTTATTTATATTTTAAAATTTCAAACACTATAAAATTAAACATACAACTTATTGTATGAAGTGGCTCTAAGGTGACTATATTAAACAGAATCTATATTTTTAACTCAGTATGTTGCATCACTATTGGTTGCCATTCTAATTTCCCAAGGTTGTTTTGACTTTTAAATTGGTGTTAAATTTTTGTGGGTTTTTTATTAATCATTTTATTTGTTAATATTTCAAATGATATTCCTCTTCCCTGTCACCCCTCCACAAACCCCCACTCCATCCTCCCTCTCCTTCATGCTCTATGAGGGTGCTCCTACAACCACTCACCAACTCCTGCCTCACCCCTCTAGTATCTCCCAATGCTCGGACATCTGATCAGATAAGACCATCCTCTGCTACATATATATCTGGAGCCATTGCTCTCTCCATGTATACTCTTTGGTTGGTGGTTTAATCCTTTGGAGGTCTCAAAGTTCCAGTTATTTGATATTGTTCTTTGTATGGGGATGCCATTCCCTTTAGCTCCTCCAGTCCTTTTCCCAGAACTTCCACTGGTGTCCCCAGTCTCAGTCCAAAGGTGGCCTGCACATATCTGATTCGGTCTTGGTCAGGAGCTGGTACACCTCAGGGAAATGTTTTTACTAACATATTTCAAGTATATTCATGATTGTGTGAAATTCAAATTGAATTGTACAGGATTAATAATTTTAGTAATAATTTAATGCTGATTTTAATATTCCTGATTTTAAATCAGTATTTTAGATATGATGAAAGAGATAGTTATTATATCCCCAGTAAGAATGTGTGACCTGACTTCAGAATGTTTCTCTGACTGGCATCTCCATTCTGGTAGGGATGTTGGGGTGAAGTAGCAGGATTTACCAACTGATGAGAAGACTTGATGAACTTAAAATATTTGGTTGATTATAGTGGCTGTCTCTTTTGACCTTTGTTCAGTGAAATGCAGCAACTGGAACAAATATCCCTGAAGAAATGTATAAGGAATATGTAAAGGTGAATCAGTACCTCAAAATACCTACTAAAAATATTGAAAATGACTTTGGAACAGGTATATTGATTCCTGCAAATGTAACATAAAATCAGAGCAAATAATAAAGATTCTTCCATCTCACCAAAATAAAACACTTAAATGAAAACATGATAGAAATGCAACAATATTTTAATATGTCTCCATCTTTGTCTTGCTTCACAGATGCCTGCCCTAAATGGGAGCCTTGAACTCAGGAAGAGAAAAATTATATTAGACACTATTCTTGATTCACTGGAATTATATTTTTAGGTTGATTCAAGATTGTAAACACAAATTTTTCAAAATTGTCGCTCAGGAATTACTGACTTTATATATGATTAATTGAATTGATATAAATATAAAAACATTTTCAATAAGTATCAAATGCATATTATGCAGTGGAATTTATTAGAAGCCAATATCAAAGTCATATTCATCAAAATATTATACATGGGAATATTTTATGCATTTCAAAATGTAGGAGCTACAAGTATATTAAACTAGAAAGGATATCAGCTATTTCAATTACGTTTGTGTTGTTGTATGGTTGATTTCTGAAAAATTTCAAAAATAGCTTAAAGTAAGATGGTGAAGGCAGAGCTCCCAGGGCTAACGCCCCAACTAATGTGTAAACATGGAGGGAACCATAGCTGCAGCTGCATATATAGCAGAGCATGGCCTTATCTGGCATCAATGGGAGGAGTGACGCTTGGTCCTGAGAAGGCTCAATGGCCCAGTATAGGGGAATGCCATGGAGTGGTGATGTGGTAGTGGTAGGTGGGTAGAGGCGCACCATCATAAAAGAAGGGGGAGTGGGATTGAATAGGGGGTGTGCAGAGGATAAAGTGGGAAAGGGGATAACATTTTAATCTAAATAAATAAAATTTCCCCAAAATTAAATAAATACAAAAAAAAGTAAACTTAGAAGTGTTTTATATATTATATGTGTTTTTATTGTCTAAAATAATTTTATAAACAAGAAAGATAAATTACATGTCTAATAGAGAAGAAAGAAACATCATTAGCTGATTTGGAATACCACAAATTCCATATACATTTAAATACAGAAAAAATATATTGTCTATAACATGGTTACAGATAACAATGAAGTTAAAGATACCCTGACAGAGTTCATACTTGGGGAAGCTACAAGAATGCTGAGATGCTGAGATATATTTATTTTGACTCACCCACCCTAAGACTCCCACATTAGCTGTTTTCATCTAAGTTTGCATCCCGTACAGCTTCAAAGGTGCTCACCACAGTGGTCCAGCCTCTCAGACTGTTCAAATCAGGATATCTTTTAATCTATGAATCATCTAACCAGAGAGAGACTGGACAACAAATGTTAGGTGAACTTCTTAAGACTGGCCAACATCACAATTTTCTCTGGGCACACAAAAGAAAACTCTGCCCATACCCACACACCCACACTCACTCCTGACAGCAGGTACGAATTTCAAGAGAATGATGTTCCATTCTCTAAAAGCATGATTGGTGGATTTTGGTTTTTCGTTGGGTGAGTTGTTAATGGTAGAGTTCAGAGGGGCAACTAGGTAAGGGAGGTTATATTCAGGGATATTTTTCTCTCTTCCTTTTTCTTTATCTTCCCTTCTTTCTATGCTATCTAATATTAGAAGAAAGTGAGAATGAAAAAGAAAAGCAGGGATATAAGAATGATATGTTAAAGGTTAGATTATTGAGTCTACTTTTAGGCCAAAGAGTTCCAAAAACCAAATATTTTTATTTGATTTTGATTTTCAATATTGATAAATATTTAAGGTTTAATTATGTTTCAACATATTAGGTATACATATTTAAACTCCATTTTAATATATTGTATCTATGTAAGTTTTTAAAAATACTTGGTATATTCTAGTTCTTTGGAAAGATTATTTTTTTATATTTTATTTATTTATTTATTTATTTATTTATTTATTTATTTATGCACATTATGCAGTGGAATATATCAGGAGCCTATATCAAAGTCATATTCATCGCCCTATCATAAATTGGAATATTTTATTCATTTCAAAAATTAGGAGTTACAAGTATATTATTCTACAAAGGATATCAGTTATTTCAATTACGTTTGTGCTGTATGGTTGATTTCTGATAAGTTTCAAAAATAGCTTAAAGTGAGACGGTGAAGGGCAGTCTTGTCAGGTTAGGGTAAACTGAGGTGAGGGCACAGAGCTGGCAATTTATTACTCAGCAGATTATCTCTGAGGGAGAAAATCTTGATTCAGTGGGGCCAGCAATTCCTTACAATAGTCTACTGAAACTCTTTGGGAACTGGAGAGAAGACTCAAAAGAAGTAAAATAGGCAAAAGGATCTCACAATCACACACACACACACAGACACACACACACACATACACACGCACACACAAACACACACACACAAGCACAAGCACAAGCACAAGCACACAGTGAATGAATGAAGCATAAAAAGCTCCAAAAAATTTAATTTTCCTTCCAATGCTTATATATTCCAGCAAAATCTCTCAGGTAGCATAAAGATTACAATGCAATTACATTCTGTTTTTCTTTTAATGAGTGATTATTTTTAAAATGTATGTTTCACAAAATCTTTATTGAAAAACAACTTATATATTACACATGAAGGAGAAAACAAATCATTCCCAAGAATCCACACACATTCATAACTAAGCTACTTGTAATAGACTAAGAAAGTGTAAGAAAGCCACATAATTTTATCAGACATTTTTCTTTTTACTGACAAGTTGCAATTTGTGGTTAATAAAGAGATGATAAATTATTTTATATTTTTTCTAAAAAAGTAATCTCATATGATTCTTAAAGGAATCACGAATCTAATCTTTATATAAAAATCTATTATTCATTTCTATTTTACATCCCCAGTGGATACATCCAGTGATTAAGGATGTTTTTATTAAATCATATCTGGAAACTGTGGGCTATAACAGATCCAAGAAATCAATAATCCCCTTGATCACTTGCCCAGTTCTAAAAAGAGAGTTGTTCTAGACAGGACAGGTAGTTCTGCCATTGTTCTTGTTCATTGACTACAAAAAAATTTACTAGCTCAACGGTTAAGAAAGTGCCTTTCTGACATTCATATTAATATCTAAGATTTTATCAGGTGAGCCATGGATAAAAATCATCTTTCCTAAATTAACAAGCTCTTTATCCAAATTCTTCCTAAAAATATTGGTCATTGCTGACAATCTACACTCTAAATTCTTTTCAAGGGTAGTGAATGAATCATTAATCAGTTCCAACAGTAATTCTTTAAAAAGTCAAGTTTTGTTATTGTGAGTGCTAACAATACTGTCCAGTGGGAGGTTGGTAACCCCCTCTGAGCTTTCACACAGCACTTAGATTAGGAAGGAAGTGAAGACTGAGAGCACCTATGGTAGTATTGCTGCTGGGTAGGCCACAGTACATGAGTTCTACAGCAGCTTGTTGCTCTTCCCAAATTAGTCTCTGCAAGGACACAGAGAATAAAGTACACCCTTGAGATTCTTATATGTACATGTGTGACCTGGGTTTATTTCAAATCATTGTATAACTACTTCATATAAAGGAAGTAAATGAATCAATAAATAAATTATATATACACACACATATATATTTATTTGTGTGTATGTATATATATGTGTGTGTATATATATATATATATATATATATATATATATGTATATATACATGTAACAACACATTTTGTAATATTGCTATACTAAACTTCATGGTAGAATTGTTTTACATACTAGACATGGAGATATATATATATATATATATATATATATATATATATATGCATGTGTGTGTGTATGTGTGTGTGTCAAAAGCATATAGATATGCATATATGTATGTAAGTATACATGTGTACAAGTCATGTAAAATGCATATATATGTACATCTATATATATATATACACATAACATATGTATATGCCTTTGACATCAATTTATTTAAAAAACACAAGAAGGGACATATGGGAGGATTGAGAGGGAGAAGGAAAAACATTGACATAGTTATAGTGTATACAGAAAATAGAATAAATAAAAAAACTGTTGTCTATTAAAAATAGCAGGAAGTAAAATTTCTGTATCATCAGTCTGGCACTGGATAGTGAAGGGTTGAAATCAGGCTTGTAATCACATCAATAGCTCAGAACACACTTGCATTCAGGTGGCAAGTGACCCTATCTCAAATATATGTCAATTCTTGGCACAGGTGCTTCTGTGGGTTTGGTGTCCCTAACCCCTCAAGGAAAATTTAAATTTCTGATCTGAATTCACCTGGTTTAAGGCTGTGATCCTGCGCATATGGTCCAATAATAGCTGATATAACTCCATAACATCAGAGTGCACACTTATCCCTTTAATATCAAGCAGGCTGATAATGCAGTGCACAACAACACCATGGTCTAAAATGATAGATCATAGTCTACATGGGGCAAAAATACACATTGACTATCAGTAAATTCTAACATGAGGTTCCACTCTGACAAGAGGAAAAAGAATGTCCCCAGTTTTGTACACCTGGTGGTACCATCTTCCCAGTCAGTAAACACTTCATATTTTGTGAACACAGCTACTCCACTGTGAACTGATGGACTGGGCTGGGGCTAATCATAGTGAGATGTTTGAGTTGAATCACAAATGGACACAGAGTGATTCAGAAATAATACAAATTCAAGTGAACTTCTGATGAAGTTGGATGAATGGAATTGTGCTCATATGGGAAAGAAATGAGGGAGAATGGGTATAAAACAGCAAAGATAGATATAAATAGGTTGAATTTAATAAAATAAAATTCCTTAAGAGAAAATTAAATAAATTTAAAAGAATAAATCACACATGAATGGAAAACAATTTAGGAAAAATGAAATACAAAAAAAGACATTATGGTTAGGAAGCAATGACATAAATTTATGAATATAAAAAGTCTGAGGAGGACAAAAATAGATAAGTGTGTTTTAAAAGGAATATGCATGCTAACGAAATAGAAAAAACACAGTCATACAAATACAGAATTTAAATATAAGCATAGAAAGTCTCCAAAGAGGGAAGAGAGAAAGAAAAATTAATTCTCCACAGAAGGAAGAGAGTGGGAGAAATTATAAAGAAAGACTACAAAAGAAGGCATTAGGACCCCATCTGTTTTTTTCATTATCAACATAAAATAATTATACATTCAGTAATGATTATAAATTTATATATTCTCTTTAAGGGAGATTAGAATACAAGAGACTTAGAAGATGAAAAGACTAAAATATCAAATGCTAGATTGAAAACCAAAGAGAAAAATTAGTGACATCTATCACGCAAAATAAAGAATGTTCAAATAATCCAATATAGAACTACAATGACAGCAAAAAATCTAATTCCAGGTTTAAAAAAAAACCCTAAAATTCTTGAGAAATTGTGATGTCAACCCATGGAGATGCAAGAAACTGAGTTAAAAATACAGATTCTGCATAAGAAAGTTATATTAGCCATCTGATATACAGACACCAATCACAGATACTATTGCTGATCCCAAGAAGTGCTTGCTTACAGGAGCCTAATATAGTTGTCTCCTGAGAGCCTGACATACACAGAGGTGGATGCTCACAACCAACGAATGAAATGAGCATAGGATCGCCAATGAAGGAGTTAGAGAAAGGACTGAAGGAGCTGAAGGGGTTTGCAACACTATAGGAAGAACAACAATTTCACAAACCAGAAACCCCAGAGCTCCTAGGGACTAAACCCCCAACCAAAATGTACTCATGGAGGGACCCATAGCTCCAGCTGCATATATAGCAGAGCATGGCCTTATCTGTCATCAGTGGGAGGAGTGGCCCTTTTTCCTGTGAAGGCTCGATGGCCCAGTGTAGGGGAATACGATGGAGTGGTGATGTGGTAGTGGGTAGGTGGATAGGGGTGCACCACCATAGAATCAGAGGGAGGAGAATGGGATAGGGGGTTTGCAGAGGGGAATGTGGGAAAGAGGATAACATTTTAATGTAAATAAATAAAATATCCAAAAACAATAAATAAATACAAAAAATAAAGTAAACTTACAAGAGTTTTATACATTATATGTGTTTTCATTGTCCAAACTAATTTATATAAGCAAGAAAGATGCCTTACATGCTCGAACAGAGAAGAAAGAAACACCATTAGCTGATTTGGCATGCCATACATTCCACATACATTCTAGGATAGAAAAATATATTGTCTATGAGCACGGTTACAGATAACAATGAAGTTAAAGACACCCTGACAAGGTTCATACTTGGGGAAGCTAAAAGAATTCTGAGAGCTGAGATATATTTATTTTGACTCACCCAACCTAAGACTCCCACATTAACTGTTTTCATGAGAGTGTGCATGCAGTACAGCTTCAAAGTTGCTGACCAAGGTCGTCCAGTTTCTCAGATTCTTCAGGATTTCTTTTAATCTCTGGACCATCTTACCCACACAGAGACTTGACAACCAGTGTTAGAGTGAACTTCTTAAGACTGGCCAACACCACAATTTTCTCTGGGCACACAAAAGAAAACTCTGCCCATACCCACACTCACTCCTGACAGCAGGTATGAATTTCAAGAGGATGATGCTCCAATCTAAAAAAGCATGATTGATGGATTTTGGTTTTTTGGTGGGTGAATTGTTAATGGTAGAGTTCAGAGGGGCAACTAGGTATGGGAGATTATATTCAGTGAGATTTTTCTCTCTTCCTTTTTCTTTATCTTCTCTTCTTTCTATGCTATCTAACATTAGAAGAAACTGAGGATAAAAAAGAGAATCAGGGATATAAGAATGATATGTTAAAGGTTAGATTATTGAGTCTAATTTTAGGCCAAACAGTTCCAAAAACCAAATATTTTTATTTGATATGGATTTTCAATATTGATAAATATTTAAGGTTTTATTGTTTCAACATGTTAGGTATACATGTTTAAACTCCATTTTAATTTATTGTATCTATGTAATTTTTTAGAAATACTTGGTATATTCTAGTTATTGGGATATATTTTTTTACATTTTATTTATTTATTCATTCATTTATTTATATTGCAGTCCAGAATTTATTCCCCTCCCAGACCATACCTGACTTTTCCACTCCCCATATGTCCTCCCCACCCCAGTTTCCAGGAGGATGTCCCCACTAACACCATACACTTCACCAGACCTCTAAACTTCCTGGTTCCTCCAGTCTCTTGAGGGTTAAGAGCATCTACTCTGCCTGAACCCAGACAGAGCACCCCTCTGCTGTATATGTGTTGGGGGCCTCATATCAGCTAGTGGTGTATGCTGCCTCATTGAAGCTTCTGGTCCTCCCACAGGATCGCCCTCCTCATTAGCTTCTTCAGCTTTTTCCT
>JAPYYD010000053.1:15288-29361 GCA_028551405.1 Uromys caudimaculatus | reverse complement strand
TAGAGAGGAACAATTATGGGTCAGAGTTTTGAATGTGGGATCGCAGGCCCCTCCCTCATCATATGCCCTGTCTCTCTGCTTGAGTTGGACTCTATAAGTTACCTCACCATACTTTCAGGAATTTCATCTAAGGTCCCTCCTTTTGAGTCCTGAGAGTCTCTTATTTCCCAGGACTCTGGTGCATTCTGGAGGGTCACCCTAAATTCCTACCTATTGAGGTTGCCTTTTTCCATTTTTTTCTGCTGGCTCTCAGGGCTTCAGTCCTTTTTACTTATGCAAGATCAGATCTGGTTCCCCTCTTCCCCCCTCTCCACTTTCCCTCTCAGATCCCTACCTCCCCCATTGTAATTGCTTTTTTGTCCCTCCCATGTGGAACTGGGACATCCTTACTTGGGCTTTTTAGCTTTTTGTCCTTTTTTAGTTCTGGGAATTTTATCTGGGGTATTCTGTTAATTTGTTTTTGGCTAATGTCCACTTATACTGAGTACATATCATGAATGTCCTTTTGGGTAAAAGTTGCCTCACTCACGGTGATATTTTCTAGTTCCATCCATTTGCCTGCAAAACTCCGTATGTCCTCATTCTTAATAGCTGAGTAGTATTCCATTGTTTAAATGAACCACATTTTATGTATCCATTCTTCTGTGATGGGACATCTGGGTTGTTTCTAGATTTTGGTAATCACAAACAAGGGCACTATGAACATGTGGCATGGTGGGGCATCTACTGTATATATATACCCTAAGAGTGGTATTATTGGGTCTTCAGGTAGATCTATTTACAATTTTCTGAGGAACCAGTTTGCATTGCCAACAGCAATGGAGGAGTGTTCTTCTGTCTTGATATCTTCACCAACATGTGTTGTCACCTGGGGTTTTGATCTTAGCCATTCGGATTTGTGTAAGGTGGAATGTCAGGATTATTTTGATTTGCATTTCTCTGGTCACTAGGGACTTTGAACATTTCTTTAGGTGATTCTCAGCCATTCTAAATTCCTCTGCTGTGAATTCTCTGTTTAGTTGTATACCCTATTTTTTTATTTGGTTGTTTGGTTTTTTGGTGGTTAGCTTCTTGAGTTCTTTATATATTTTGGATATTAACCTTCTATCAGATGTGGGGTTAATGAAGTTTTTTTTCCCAATCTGTAGATTGCTGATTTGTCTTATTGACTATGTCCTTTGCCTTACTGAAGTTTTGCAGTTTCATGAGGTCAGATTTATCAATTATTGATCTTAGAGAATAAGCCATTGTAATTCTGTTTAGGAAATTTACTCTTGTGCCAATTAGTTCAAGGTTCTTTCCCACTTGCTTTTCTATTCAATTCAGTGTATCTGGTTTTATGTTGAGGTCTTTGATGCACTAAGACATGAGCTTTTGTTTAAGGTGACAAATAGGGGACCTTTTTCATTTTTCTACAGACAGACAGACAGTTAGGCCAGCCTCATTTATTGAAGATGCTTTCTTTTTTCCACTGTATAGTTTTGGCTTCTTTGTCAAAGATCAAATGTGCAAGTGTGTGGTTTCATTCATTGGTCTTCAGTTTTATTCTATTCATCAACCTTTCAGTCTCTGAACCAATACCTTGCAGTTTTTATTACTATTGCTCTGTATTATAGCTTGAGGTCAGGAATGGTGATTTCCTCTGACTTTCTTTTATTGTTAAGGATTGTTTTTACTATTCTGTTTTTTTTTTTCTTTTGCCCTTCCAGATGAATTTGAATTGCTCTTTCCATGTTTTTGAAGAATTGTGTTGGTATTTTGATGGGAATTGCATTGAATCTGTTAAATGCCTTTCACAGGATGGTCATTTTTACTATATTAATTCTGTCAAACCATGAGCATGGGAGAGATCTCTCTGTTTTCTGAGATCTTCGATTTCTTTCTTGAGAGACCTTAAGTTATTGTTATACAGGTCTTTCATATTTTTGGTTAGAGTTACCACAAGATATTTTATATTATTTGTGGCTATTGTAAAGGGAGTTGTTTCCCTAATTTCTTTCTCAGCCTGCATGTCATTTGTATAAAGGAAGGTTACTGATTATTTTGAGCTTATTTCATATCCAGACACTTTTTGAAGTTGTTTCTCAGCTGGAGAAGTTCTCTGGAGGAATTTTTGTGGTCGATTATGTATACTATCATATAAAATGCAAATAATGATACCTTTATTTCTTCTTTGCCAAATTTTATCCCATTGATTTTTTGTTGACCTTTGTTCTATCACTTTGAGTACTATATTGAATATGTACAAGGATAGTGGGATTCTTTAAAATCTATTATAAACAAGAAATGCAAGGTAGTAATCAATGAATCATACCTATTTGTCATGCTAAATACTATTTTAGTTATTTATAAAAATAAGGTTCATTTAGGTTCCTTAGATGATCTCAAAGTTAAGTAGATATTAGATTGCTAGAGACAAGCAAATCAGATAAACTGGCGATAGAATCATAAATGGTCTTCAGAAACCACAGAGATGTACATATTATGGAATATAAAGACATATTATTAATAAAAGTCTTTTCATGACAATGATATGTCTATTTCTGGCTGCACTCCACAATGTATGCTACATTCTACTACAAAGATGATGATGACCTTTGAAGTACCTTCCTATGATGTTTGGTTCTAACGTGGCAAGGTATCCACAGATTTGGAGGGTGGCAGGGAGGAGGAAACAAAAACAAAAGTCAAACAGACAAAAACCCCAAGCTGGTGGAATTGAAAGCAGGTACAACCCCTCTTGAAATCAATTTGTAGGTTCTTCAGAAAATAGCAAATAGATCTACCTGAAGACCCAGCTATACCACTCCAAGGCATATGCCAAAAGATGACTCACCATGCCACAAGGGTACATGAGCCACTATGTTCATAGAGGATGAGGCCTTATTGGTAATAGCCAGAAGCTGGAAAAAACAAGATGTCCCACAAGAGATGAATGGATACAGAAAATGTGGTTGATTTGCACAATGGAATTTCATTATTTCAGCTATTAAGCATATGAACATCATGAGTTTTGAATGCAAATGGGCAGAACTAAAAATAATCATTCTGAGTGAAGTATCCCTGGCCCCAAAAGACATGCATGCTATGTAATCACTAATAAGTGTATATTGGCCAAAATAGCACAGCATACCCATGAAACAACCCCTGGAACTCATAAATGTTAAAAATTCATAGGGCCCAAGTAACGATGCTTCAGTCCCACTGGGGAGGGAGACAAAAGCAGAGAGCAGATGGAGAGAGGGAACTAAGTGGAAGAGGAAAAGGGAGGAGTTGGGGAACATTGCAGGATACATGGAACTGAAATAGTATCTGAGAGGCTTAGAGTTACACTCTGATTCACAACACGGGAGAAAGAGACACAGAGACAGACACAGAAAGAGAGATAGAGAAAGACAGGCAGTGACAGAGAGACAGAGAAAGACTAGTTCAGCATGATGCTAAAACTCACCCCTGTGACACACTTTTTCTAACAAAGATATTTATATACCAAGAGTGCCAATTCTAGTCTTAACAATTCCTTTCCCTGATGACTAAGCATTCAAATATATGAACTTATTGGGGTCATTCTTATTCAAACTGACACATTCCCATTAGCTAAATTTTCTCATTTTCAAGTTTACTTTGAGTTTTTATTTGAGACCTCAATGTATGTGAGAATCCAGTGTTATGTATATGTGTGGTACTTTTCCTGATTTTACTCACTAGCTTTTGATATGTGTTTCTATCATTTTTAAACATATGAACGAGATTTTAATGTCTGTGATTTCTCATGAGATTTTTTTTTTGATATTGTTGTGTTTTGTATTCTGGAAGCTATGCACTTCCCCAATGTTCATTTGAATGTCTTTATTTATTGTTGAAATAATGTTCTTTTTATATTTTGATAGAATATCTTATTTCTAATAAACCTTATGAAAAATATTTCAAAGAGACAGAATTGGGATCTGTAGGTTCTTATTCAATTTTCTTCTGTTTGGTGTTATCAGCTATTAAGGTATAATAAGTACCCTGACATCTGAATGAATGATATAGAAATCATGAATGAATTCACTCTAATCCGTGTTGTATGTTTAGGACAGAGTACAATGAAGTGTGTAAGAATGTCTTTATCAGATTAAATATTAATGAAACTTGCTAGTACAGGCATCAAAACCTTGATGCGTACTCTAGCAGAGGGCAAGAAAATTATCTAAAAGGTTTCATACTATAAAAAATGAAGAACCTGGGAGAAATTCATATTTCTCAATGCATTTGTTTTATGAAACATAAATAAAAGAAAATAAAAGTAATCTGAACATATACATTACAAACATTCTGATTGAATTTACAATGCCCATACATAGTAAATCACAGGACCAGAATTTAATGCCGAATTCTATTCAATTTTCAAATTTTAAAAGAAGATCTATTCCCAACAATTTTCAAAATATCCCACAATATTAAAAGGGAAGGTTCTTGATCTTAGCCATTCTGACTGGTGTGAGGTGGAAACTCAGACTTGTTTTGATTTGCATTTCCCTGATGACTAAGGATGTTGAGCATTTCTTTATGTGCTTCTCAGCCCTGCGAATTTCCTCAGTTGAGAATTCTCTGTTTAGATCTGTTCCCCATTTTTTGATGGGATTATTTTGTTTTCTGGAGTCTAACTTCTTGAATTCTTTGTATATGTTGGATATTAGCCCTCTATCAGACATAGGATTGGTAAAGATCTTTTTCCAATATGTTGGTTGCCGTTTTGTCCTATTGACAGTGTCCTTTGCCTCACAAAAACTATGCAATTTCATGAGGTCCCATTTGTCAATTCTTGATCTTAGAGCATAAGCCATTGGTGTTCTGTTCAGGAACTTTTCCCCTGTTCCCCACTTTCTCTTCTATTAGGTTCAGTGTATCTGGTTTTATGTGGAGGTCCTTGATCCACTTGGACTTGAGCTTTGTACAAGGAGATAGGAATGAATCAATTTGCATTCTTCTGCATGGAGACCACCAGTGGAACCAGCACCATTTGTTGAAAATGCTGTCTTTTTTCAACTGGGTGGTTTTAGCTCCTTTGTTGAAAATCAAGTGACCGTAGGTGTGTGGGTTCATTTCTGGGTCTTCAATTCTATTCCATTGATCTACCTGTCTCTTGTGGATGTGGAGAAAGAGGAATACTCCTCCATTGTTGGTGGGATTGCAGACTGGAACAAGCACTCTAGAAATCAGTTTGGTGGATCATCAGAAAACTGGACATAATAGTACCTGACGACCCAGCTATACCACTCCTGGGCATATACCCAGAAGATGCTACAACATGTAATAAAGACACATGCTCTACTGTGTTCATAGCAGCCATGTTTATAATAGCCAGAAGCTGGAAACAACCCAGATGTCCCTCATCAGAGGAATGGATACAGAAAATGTGGTACATTTACACAATGAAGTACTACTCAGCTATTAAAAACAATGATTTAATGAAATTTGCAGGCAAATGGATGGAACTTGAAAATATCTTCCTGAGCGAGGTAACTCAGTCACTAAAGAACAAACATGGTATGTACTCAATGATAAGTGGATATTAGCCAAAATGTTCGGAATACCCAAGTTTCACTTTACAGTAACTGCTGGACTGAGAGTGAGGTCCCAGATGGAGGATTTCTAGAAGGGACTGAAGGAGCTGAGGGAGTCTGCAGCCCCATTGAGGGAGCAACAGTGTCAACTGGCCTGACCACTCCTGTCCTCATGGAGACTGGACCACCAACCAAAGAATACATATGGAGGGACCCATTGTTCAGACCACATATGTGGCAGAGGAGGGCCTTGTTGGCCATCAGGGGAGGAGAGTCCCCAGTAAAGAGGAATGTCAAGGTGGGAATATGGGAGTGAGCGGGCGGGTGGGTGATAGGTAGAATTCCATCATTGGGGTTGGGGGAGGGGGAGGGGATAGGTGGTTTCAAAAGAGAATACCTAGAAAGGGGGAAACATTGGAAATGTAAATAAAATATCAAAAAATAAAAATAAAAAATAAATAAAAACCTCAAAAAAAAAAAAAAGGGAAGGTTCACTTCCAAACATAACTTAGCCTATGACACTGATACTGTTCTGAAACCCAACTAGATACAGATATAGTCAAATAGGAAATGACAGCCCAATCTCATTGATAAGAGTTGGTGAAAAATATTTTAAGTATTATACTTGTGAATCATATCCAACAAACCATTAAAATGATGCATTGTAATCCAGTCAGCTTCATTCATTCTTTGAAAGTGGCAAAGCTACTTCAACCTGGGAATCTCATTAATTAAAAAAAAAACATTCAAATATAGCTAAGGAAATAAATCACAGTCATTTAAGAAATAGATGTAGAAAATGAATTCAATAAATGTGTGTGTTTACTGATATGAGGCAATGATAGTAAAATTCTACTGTTGAGTGTCTTTGACAGTAAATAACCACAATCTCTTCTCAACCCAAATCACACTAAATGTGAAAACTCACAGTAGGTTGTTCCCTTTGGTAATATTCATACACTTTCCTTCCCTTTCTTTTGCTAAAGTTCACAGTAGGTCAGTTGTTTGAGGGTCTAAAGTGTTGATGTTTTTTTTCTATTCTAATGCTTTCAAGGAAAATGACAAACATGTAGTTTGTTATGTGGTATGTCCTCTCCCCTATGTCTTGATTGGCTAAGAAATGTTGAGTTTGATGTTTGGTTGCTTACTAATTACATAAATAATAAGTTACAGTGATAATCTCTTCTCAAAATAGTCATAGAATATCTACCAAAAACTGCAGTGCCATGCTTGAGATGCTGCCATTCAAATTTTTGTTCAGGAGTGTCCTATACATTCCTAAACAACATAGCCTCTAGAGAAATTGATATTTTCCTTGATTATCTCTTTAAATTTGAAGGTAAAACTCTTTCAGAAAGTTCTTTATTATACAGGAGTCTGAGGTATTGAGCTCAAACTAACTCAAAAGCTTCTTCTCTGAGGACCACCTGCCATATTATTTTAAGGTGCTATGGAAATATTCAATGGAGAAAATGAGTAGATTGATCTATTTTGCTGTAATGCATATGAGCATCCACAATGTCTACCACTAAAGCTCAGGAAAACCCACAAAAAGGAAGCAGAAAGGTCATGGGAGACAGAGGACCAGTACACATGCCCTGAGTTTGCACCTACTATATATGACAGTGAAGTTCCACATTTGAGTGTAATCTTGACATTTTAACAATTTGGTTATCTAAACAAGATCTTTCTAATGTAGTTCTTGGGTGACCTGCCAATTTCGGTAGCAAAATTTTCATAAGACTCCACCTAAAATAAAGTGTGACAACCAATTATTGATTGGTGAGACGCTGAGAGAGAGGGTGGAGAGAGAGAGAGAGAGAGAGAGAGAGAGAGAGAGAGAGAGAGAGAGAATGTCTTTAGCAGAAGTAACAGCCAAAAATGTTGGGGTTAGCCTTAAAAACAGACGTATGAGCAATTCTAAATGATCTCACAAGATTACATTTATACATTTAATCCTGTGTATGTGTTTATATAAATAAAAGACAAATAGTAGATAGATCCTAGAAGATATGTAGGGAAAGAGATGGTTGCTAGATGCTTAGTGGTAGATACATAGATAGACAGACAGAAAAGCAGAAACATAGAGAGATAGGGAGATAGAGAGATAGAGTGATAGATAGATGATAGAAAGATAGTGAGGTAGAGAGTTAGATAGAAATATATATTCAGCATATGATTTACTGATAAATTATAGAAGGATGATAGATAGCTTAGTCATACTTAGATAACAGAGAGACAGACATATAGGTAGATACATAGTAAAACAGCAATGCAGACAGACAGATAGATAGATAGATAGATAGATAGATAGATAGATAGATAGATGACTTTAGCTCTAAATTTTATACAACCCATAATTTTATAGGAAAGTCTTGGTGAATGGCTATGTGCATAGGTTTAGATTTTGGAATATCTTAGTTATTAGGAGAGAAACTAGTCAGCTCTGGGCAGTGTCCACTCCTGTAACTCATCTTTAAATTTGTTAACCTATTCTGTACAGTAGGATTATTGTTTTGCTGCACACATTAAGTCCATTTAAATTGTTTTAATATGGATCTAACTATATGTTAGGAAGTATCTGCAGATTTTCTTATGAGATTTTCAATTTGTGACTCTTGTTAGCCACAAATACAGCAATGTTGGCACATAAAGTCAAAGTTTTCTGCTGCAGCAAGGCTTTACAAATAGCTTCTCACAGGCTATCTTTAGAGTGCCATGTCTCAACTACTTTGCATGACCTCTTCAGTCCTGAAATATCAATTGCAACTGAGGCCACAAATTGATCAATGGCCTTCCTTGGCCTCTCACAGTGCCAGGCCTCAGCTATACTACATGACACCATCATACTTCAAAAACTCTACAACCTGGTGATTCTTATACATTATCAAGCCCGGCTGAAACACATGGTACAACCTTGGCTATTTCTAGAATACAACTTCTGAGTGATCTCAGAAAATACTCCCCAGAAGATTTCACCTGAATGTCACTGATCTCTTCTTAATCACTGTTTATTTCTTAACTTTATTTAATCAGCATCGATTGTGTCATTAGTTCCTTCTATTCTTGACTCCAAAGCCACAGCCACATGGTCAAATCTGACATGTTCTACTACTTGCTCCACCAGGAATGGAACATCACTCCTCTTATTGAATTATTTTATTGCCATCTCCCTGATTCCAATTCTTTTACTGCCTAAACTTGACTGTCTGAGAACTTGTGCTTTAGATTGACCTAGAACTCAGAGATCTGTGTGGCACATCTCCTGAATGCAGAGATCAAAGCTCTTGACTTAGATTGTCCATAGCTGTAAAGAAAAATCATGACCAAGGCAACTCTTATAAAGGCTAACTTTTAACTGTGGCTGACTTATTGTTTCAGTGTTTTAATCTATTATCTTCATGGACAGAAGCATGGCAATTTTGAGGCAGACATGGTGCTAGAGGAACCAAGAGTTCTACATCTAGATCCAAATGCATTCAAAAGGACAATGTCTTCTGTACTGGGTGTATCTTGAGTTTACACATGGGACAATGAAGTCCACTTTCACTGTGTCATGCTTCATTAGGCAAGGACATACCTACTCCAACAAGGCCACACCTCCAAATAATGCCACTCCCTATGGACCAAGGACTTCAAACATGAGACTGTGAGGGACTAACCTCTTCAAATCACCACATTCTACATCCTGGCCACCATAGGTTTGTAGCCATAACAAAATGCAAGATGCATTTAGTCCAACTTCAAAAGTCCACATAGTCTATTGCAGTCTCAACAATTTTTAAATCCACTGTTCAACATTTCTTCTGAGACTCTTCCAAACACTTAAGTTTTGAAGCCTATAAAATCAAAATCAAAAACCGGATCACATATTTCCAACTGCACTGGATATACATTACCCTTCCTAAATGTTATATTGAGGAAATACTAGATCAAAACAAGACAAAAGGTGGGTGGAGACCTCTGCCTGGTCCACCAGCAGTCCATAGGCAACGAGAGCCAGAGAAAACTACATTCCCAGGAGCTTGGAAAAGACATCAGTGGGGTTAAGGTCTTAAAATGAACATTTTATTAATACCATGTGTTTTTAACTTTGCATAATTAACTTTATTTACATAGTTGAAAGTCAATATACATGTGCATTAAATGTTTTATTAATACATGAATTCATGGATGACTCTTAATCAATATATTAAAATCAAAATCAATTTGATATCTGCAGGACATTATATATCATATATTTGAGGAATAGATTTTTCTCCTATAGAGTCAGTGTACTATGGTCAATATGTGAGGTAATATTGATAATCATAATCCAGAAATATTTCCAAAAACTGGACTTATATTTTGAAGTTTGATCTTGGTAGTTTGTGTGTGTGTGTGTGTGTGTATGTGTGTATGTGTGTGTGTGCGTGTATGTGTGTGTGCGGGTGTGGGTGTGTTTATCTAAGTGTGTGCGTGCCCTTGACTATAGGTTTTGAATGGAATGTTGCAGCAAAAGTGTAGAACATAGGGGCAAAGCCACACAACAGGTCCAATTTTATCTTTTGCCTCCTCAGATATGAGTGATTTCTAAGAGGAAAATTGGTTCTAAAGCTTTGGAATACAATGAATTTTGACACCTAAATATGATTGCTTGATTATTATTTATATTGAAGGCTTTTAGTACATGGGTTTTACTCCATTTTTTGAGTTTACTTTTTTATGTTGATGCAACTATCTAAAAGGAACCTGTAATTTATATTTGCACTTTTTTCTTAATGATACTTTGCATGATACAAAATTATTTTCATGTATATATGTTTTCAAATAAGTTGTTAGGCAACTATAAGATAAAAACTGAACATCTGTAACTTACTTTTCTAACCATTGGTTTACCTTACATTGTCACTAAATATTTTTATCATTTTATTTCTGTGGGTGTTTGGTCTGCATGGTACACTATGTGTATGTAGTACCCATGAAGGCCATAAGATATGCCTCAGAAATGAATTTACAGGAGATTATGTGCATATATATGGGTGTGGTGATTCAAATCCATATGCTATTATTGATGACTTTAATTCATATTAATTTTTAGTTTTCAGAGAAATTCAATACTATCTATATAGCAGGTAATTCTATGAGTAAAACTGCCAAGTGAGGATGGTGATGCAGGAGGTAAAGTATTTTAACCAATACAGAGTCATGAGCATGACGTTCTATGTCAGGTAAGGAAAGTTATTTTTGTAGAAGAAACAATTTTTGAAATGGTAATCAAGGCATTACAATAATGAAATGAGAGACCTCTGCCAGGGCCACCAGGAGTCCATAGCCAAAGCACCAGGAGAAAGCTACTCTCCCAGGAGCGTGGAAAAGCCATGAGTGGGGTTAAGGGGAGCAACACCACTCACAGAAACCCGCCCAGAACCGGTTGGATTCAGGGCCTGAAAACTTGGAAGCATGAAATCTCTGAACCTTCCGGTTTCTACCTGTGGATGGAGACTTCTGCCTAGGCCACCAGGAGTCCATAGCCAATGAGTGTCAGGAGAAAGCTACCCTCGTAGGAGTGTGGAAAAGCTGAGAGTGGGGATAAGAGGAGCAATACTGTTTGCTGAGACCTGCCCGGATCCAGCGGGATACAGGGCCTAAGGAGAACTCGGGGATAGGAAACCTCTAAACCTTCTGGTTCAATCTGTGAGGGGAGACCTTTGCCTGGGCCACAAGGAGTCTGTGCCCGGGGACCTCAGCCTGGGCCACAGGGCTCCAGGAGAGAGCAGGTATCCCAGGAGTGCTGACACACCTTTGAGCACAGGCAAAACCACCACTTCTGTTCAAACTTACTGGATCAAGAGGGACCCTTGCAGAGCCATCAGGACATAGGAACCAAGGGACAGCTGAGGACAAGATCCTTCTGACTTCTTACTGCACCCCAGAGCGGACCTTGTGCCATAGCTCTCCAAACCCAAATACCTCTCAAAGAGAGCTGGTCTTCAAGGAGTACTGACACAGAGGCCTGCAGAAGGGGCAAGCCACAACCAGAAAGAATAAGATCAGCTAACATCAGAGTTAACAAGATGGCAAAAGGCAAGGGTAAGAACATAAGGAACAGAATCCAAGAGTACTTGGCACCATCAGAACCCAGCTCTCCTACCACAGCAAGCCCTGGATACCCCAACACACCAGAAAAGCAAGACTCAGATTTAAAATCGTTTCTCATGATGATGATAGAAGATGTGAAGAAAGAAATGAATAATACCCTTAAAGAAATACAAGAGAACAGAGATAAACAACTAAAAGCCTTTAAAGAGGAAATACAAAAATCCATTAAATAATTGCAGGAAAACACAAACAGGCAGAATTTCAAGAAAACACAATCAAACAGACAAAGGAAATGCACAAAACTATCCAGGAGCTAAAAATAGAAATAGAAACTATAAAGAAATCACAAAGGGAGACAACCCTGGAATTAGAAAACCTAGGAAAGAGATCAGGAACAACTGATGTAAGCATCACCAACAGAATACAAGAAATAGAAGAAAGAATCTCAGGAGCAGAAGATACCATAGATAACATCAACACAACAGTAAAAGAAAATGCAAAATGCAAAAAGCTTCTAACCCAAAGCATTCATGAAATCCAGGACACAATGAAAAGACAGAACCTAAGAATAATAGGTATAGAAGAGAGTGAAGATTCCCAACTTAAAGGACCAGCAAATATCTTCAACATAGTAGTAGAGGAAAACTTCCCTAACCTAAAGAAAGAGATGAACATAAATATACAAGAAGCTTACAGAAAACCAAACAGATTGGATCAGAAAAGAAATTCATCCCGTTACGTTATAGTGAAAACACCAAATACACAAAACAAAGAAAGAATACTAAAAGCAGTAAGGGAAAAAGGGCAAGTAACATATAAAGGCAGACCTATCAGAATTACATCTGACTTCTCACCAGAGACTATGAAAGCTAGAAGATCCTAGGCAGAACTCATATAGACCCTAAGAGAACACAACTGCCAACCCAGGCTGCTATACCCAGCAAAACTCAGTTACCATAGATGAAGAAACCAAAATATTCCATGACAAAACCAAATTTATACAATATGTTTCCACAAACCGAGTCCTACAAAGGATAATGGATGGTAAACGTCAACTCAAAGAGGGAAACTACACCCTAGAAAAAGCAAGGAAATAATCTTTCAACAACTCAAAAGAAGATAGCCACATAAAAGTAAAAATAACATCAGAAATAACAGGAACCAACAATCACTATTCCTTAATATCTCTTAACATCAATGGTCTCAATTCCCCAATAAAAAGACATAGACTGACAAACTGGATCCATAAAGAGGACCCAGCATTTTTCTGCATTCAAGAAACACATCTTCATGATAAAGACAAACACTACCTCTGAGTAAAGGGCTGGGAAACAATTTTGCAGACAAATGGTCCCAAGAAACAGGCTGGAGTAGCCATTCTAATATCGGATAAAATCGACTTTCACCTAAAAGTCATCAAAAAAGATGAGGAAGGACACTTCATACTAATCAAAGGAAAAATCTACCAAGAAGAACTCTCAATTCTGAACATCTATGCTCCAAATGCAAGGGTAACCACATTCATAAAATAAACTTTAATAAAGCTCAAAGCACACATTGCACATCACACAATATTAGCAGGAGACTTCAACACCCCATTATCAACAATGGACAGATCTTGGAAACACAAACTAAATAGAGACACAGTGAAACTAACAGATGTTATGGACCAAATTGATTTAACAGATATCTATAGAATATTTCATCCTAAATCAAAAGGATATACCTTCTTCTCAGCACCTCATGGTACCTTCTAAAAAATTTTCCAAATAATCGGTCACAAGACAAACCTCAATAGATACAAGAAGTTTAAAATAATCCCCTGCCTCCTATCAGATCAATACGCATTAAGGCTGGTCTTCAGTGGCAACAATAACAACAGAAAGCCCACATACACATGGAAGCTGAACTCTATGATAACTTGGTCAGGGAAGAAATAAAGAAAGAAATTAAAGACTTCCTAGAATTTAATGAAAATGAAACTACAACACACCAAAATTTATGGGACACAGTGAAAGCAGTGTTAAGAGGAAAACTCATAACTTTGAGGGCCTCCAAAAAGAAACTGGAGAGAGTGTACACAAGCAACTTAATAGCACACCTGAATGGTCTAGAACAAAAAGAAGCTAATGCACCCAAGAGGAGTAGAAGGCAGGAAATAATCAAAACCATGGCTAAAATCAACCAAGTAGAAACAAAAAGAACTATACAAAGAATCAACAAAACCAAGAGTTGGTTCTTCCAGAAAATCAACAAGATAGATAAAACATTAGCCAGACTAACCAGAGGGCACAGAGACAGGATCCAATTTAACAAAATTAGAAATGAAAAGGGAGACATAACAACAGATTCTGAGGAAATTCAAAAAATCATCAGATCCTACTACAAAATCCTATACTCAACAAATCTGCAAAATCTGGATAAAATGGACAATTTTCTAGTC
>JAPYYD010000052.1:15643-42196 GCA_028551405.1 Uromys caudimaculatus | reverse complement strand
AATTCTTAACTGAGGAAATTCGCAGGGCTGAGAAGCACCTAAAGAAATGCTCAACATCCCTAGTCATCAGGGAAATGCAAATCAAAACAAGTCTGAGATTCCACCTCACACCAGTCAGAATGGCTAAGATCAAAATCTCAGGTGACAGCAGATGCTGGCGAGGATGTGGAGAAAGAGGAACACTCCTCCACTGTTGGTGGGACTGCAAGCTGGTACAACCACTCTGGAAATCAGTTTGGGGGACCCTCAGAAAAATGGACATAATACTACCTGAGGACCCAGCTATACCTCTCCTGGGTATATACCCAGAAGACGCTCCAACATGTAATAAAGACACATGCTCCACTATATTCATAGCAGCCATATTTATAATAGCCAGAAGCTGGAAACAACCCAGATGTCCCTCATCAGAGGAATGGAGACAGAAAATGTGGTACATTTACACAATGGAGTACTAGTCAGCCATAAAAAACAATCACTTAATGAAATTTGCAGGCAAATGGATGGAACTTGAAAATATCATACTGAGTGAGGTAACTCAGTCACAAAAGAATGAACATGGTTTGTACTCACTGATAAGTGGATATTAGCCCAACAGTTCAGAATGCCCAAGTTTCACTTAACAGTAACCGCTTGACTGAGAGTGAGGTCCCAGATGGAGGAGTTGGAGAAGGTACTTAAGGAGCTGATGGAATTTGCAGCCCCATGGAGGGAGCAAGAGCGTCAATGGACCTGACCCACCCCTCCCCTTGGTAGTCCTGGAGTTTGGAACACCAACCAAAGAATACACATCTATGGACCCATGGTTCGGACCACATATGTGGCAGAGGATGACCTTGATGTCCATCAGGGAGAGAGGAGAGGCCCTTGGGCCTGAGTGTGTTAGAGGCCTTAGTAAAGGGTAATGTCAAGGTGGGAATATGGGGATGGGTGGGAGGGTGGGTGGGAGGTGGAATTCCCTCATAGAGGCGGGGATGGGGAGGGGATAGGGGGTTTCCAAAGAGGAGACCCAGAAAAGGGGAAACATTGGAAATGTAAATAAAGTATCAAAAAAAAAAAAAAAGAAAGAAAATATCATCCTAAGTGAGGTAACTCAGAAAAAAAAAAATAGGAAAGAAAGAAAGAAAGAAACCAAAGCAAACTGTAACAAAAACTAAACTTTAAACCCATTTGTAAGAACAGGTTTGACAATATTTCCAAAAGTCCTCAGCAAATAAAACACCAATTTTAGGCAAGCAATACCTCTCTAATGGTGAGGACACCCAGTATGCTGCCCAAACTAGAGGCAATCATGTTGGTGGTTACCAGCCTTGTGACATCATAGATGAAATCAACAATGAAGCATTGTACTCAGCTAGTTAAGAAGTAGTAGTTCAAGAGAAAGTATTTCAACAGTAGTTTATAAATTAACTGAAAAAAAATCCAGACATTCCATATTTCTTCTCTCTTCTTAGTATAATCAAATTTGATGTACTTAATTCTCAAAAGGTAATAGCCATATCTTAGATTAATTTTTTAAATTTTGTTTCTGTTTTTTTTTTCTGGCATATCTTTTTGTACTTAGTAGACTGTTGGACACAGTAAGGTCTATCTGCTTTAACATTTTATTCCTTAGGCCAATGCCTACATTTCTTCATGACTAGAGCCTAGTTATATATTTTTCCAGGAATATATCAGAAGTGATAATGTTTCCCAGTTCAGCATATTCTAAAGGACAACATGTCAATTTCTGGTGTTGGTGATGTTCATTTTGATTGCTAAATGTGCTTGCCAGATTTTACATTATAACACTGTTATTTTCTCTTTGCAATTATTGTGTAATGAATGAACTTGTTTTAGACTGTTTAAATATTATATGAGTCTTAAATTTTTTACCTAAACTATAGTTGACAATTAAGATTCGTATTTGAATTGATTGCCATTCTGATGGACTCAAAATGATTTTCTAATTCTATTATTTTCGCTAGGATTTTATATTGAATTCTAGCACAGCAAAGACCTATCTATCTTGAGTTAATTTGGTTTTTCATCCCTCTGATAAGTACTTGAGAGATGTGACAAAATAATTAATGAAATATTTCCTTCTTTTTCAAGCAGTTCAATATGTATATGGATGACTCCTCCACTATAAACTTGTGGTAAGAAAAAATCATTATAGTAGGATAATATGACAGAGGAAACATTTCCCCACATAGTACCATAGTAGGGAAAGAAAGAATGTACATAGGAATAAGATATATCCTTCAAAATCCCTTTGATTTACTTCCCCAAATCAGATTTCTCCTTCTAATTTCAACTCCTTTACACACAGTCATCATACTGTGAAACAAACAGTGGATCAATCCACTAGATAGATTTGAGCTCTCAAATCTTTACTTCCTTTCAATGAGTGTATCTATCAGTTGTAGACCAGCTATTTAACACTTGTGTCTTCATGGAGTGTAGGTAAACCATGAACCCCTGGGTTCAATCTCCAATATGATATAAACCCTGCTTGATGATGCTCATCTGTAAACCCAGAATTCAGAAGAGTCGGATGAGTCACAAGCTTTAAGGCCATTGACAACTGTATAGTGAAGTGAGGCCACCTTAAAAATTACATAGAATATTTTCTCTAAACTAATTAATTTATAAATAATTGATTAAAAAATAAAATGCAAGCTATAACCCTTTCTTTCCTTTGGTACTATCTACCCAGGGATTCTCATTTTTAAGTCTTTCAGTACTTATTTTTCTCCTTTACTCATGAATGAATAAAACATCATAACTGAATGCAGTGTGGTAAGGTCCTGTATTGCAAATTGGGTCAGAAAAATTACCATAAAGGAAATTATTGGGACTTACATTATACTTGTATAGTTATATAATCCTTTTTAATATTTATAAAAATTCATAGGTTTATAGCAAAATGATATCTCCACATAGTCTATTAAGTTTATATGTATGAATTTTTGTGTTCATATATGTGGGAGCATGTGAGAGAGGTAAGAAAAAAGCTCAAAAATAGATAAAATATTAACAACTGTTGAGTTTGTTTATGAGTATGTGTGCTATTCATATATGTTTTAAAATTTAAGATCTTTACAAATCAAGCTGGTAAAAATACTTATTGAAATTATACACATAAAACAATATTAATACTACTTCTCAGAAAGGCTGCTCTGCAATGATGTGAGATTTTTAGTCTGTGGTTGTTTACACTTGGTAGTTGTACTGTATCCATCCTTTCCACATACTCTAACACACATTTCAGCTATGACCCCGCTGCTCAGCAGGGTGAGCTTTGAAAGAATGGAAGTCCTGCTTGTGTCAGAATGTTCTATTTAACAAGGAAAGATTTTTAAAATATCAGTGGTGCTAGAAATATTGATAAGCTGTATATTTTTCTTTCAGGAATATAAATTTATGTCATTTATTTTCCCTTCAAACCTTATAGTGAATGTTTGGGTGATTAAATATACCATATATCATTACAAAATAATTTTATTTGATTTTCTATGAAATATCAGGTTTGTTACTCAAGTAATTTTTCTCATGAATAGATGTATATAAAAACATATTCACTAGACTATCCATTGCAGAAAGGGAAATCACTTCCTAACTGAAAAGGTCAGACGTATTTTAAATATGTTTTTCTGAGAAAGGCAAGGTGTACTTTTGAGGCTGAGAGTTACTATAGTTTTGGTGGGAAAATCAGGAAAGACCTCAATGTTAGATAAAAAAGAAGAAAATATATTTCTCCTGTAAGAAATGATGAAGTACCACAATGACTAGGCTGAACAGAATCTTATGACATATAATGAATTTATGTTTAAGAGTGTAGGATTTCTGGTCATCAACCTTAATGTGCTATTAGATAAGGACTACCTACTCACATCCCTTCCTCCTGTCTCTTTTCCAGTCTATCCTTATCTCTAATTCAACATCTCCTGTTTATAGCCTCTAACTTGCCCCATATTGCAGCTATAAAAAGAGGGATGGGGATCTTTGATTTTTAAATATATTTAAAAGTTGGAAAAGCACAGAGAAGAACAATAAAATATATTGAGTTTTGATACATTTCAGCATTTCAACATTTTATGTAATATCATTTATAGTTATATCATGTGAGTGGGAGAAAACAGCATATCTGTAGGAGAGATAATTGTCTTTTAAAAATTAATTTACTTAATTTTGTTTATATAGGAACCTATACAGCCCAGACTGATCTTGAATTTTCTGTATAGCTTATGGTTACTCTGAGCTTTTGGCCGTCCGGCCTCCATATTAATTCTAGTTTATAGAGGTATATGAACACACCTGGTTTGTGTGTAAGGGGGACAATTCAGATCTGCATGTTAAGCTGTCTACCATCTAAGCTATGTCTTCAGCCTTCTTTATTACAGTTGGCTTTATAGTATGTCTTAGTTCCAAGAATCAAGGACATTTCCACTTATATTTTTACCTTTGAGAAGTGCATTATTTCTTATTCCCTATGTATGTTAAGACCTAATCTAAGACTACCATACAATGGTACTCATATATTTGAGGAGCTGTGCAAGATAGAGACCACTTACTAACCCTTCAGGAGTCCATATATCAGGTATAGTGGTTAATGCCTACAATCCTAGCACTTGGGAGCTAGGGACAACGGGATCAAGCGTTCAAGAACATTGTGATATATTTTCAAGGATGGGACTGGTCTTATTTACAGGAAATCCTGTATAGAATTAAATAAATAAGCAAGTAAACAATAGCTCTGAGAGTCAGAAACCATGTATACTGATGGATTCATTCTAATATCCACAACAATAATATTTGTCTGCCATTTGCCATTTATGCTTTTCTCTTTCAGTATCTCATCATTATTGATTTTTGTCTGTATATAATGCTATACTTTGATTTTTCATTATTAAATTTCATGCCCTGTGTTCTTCTACAGAATTTGTGAGGGGGTTTATTAACCCCATACCTAGGCTTCTATAAGGGTAGAGATATTTGTATCCATAGGGCCCATGTTTCTCCATAAAAGCTGATTAATAAATATCAACGAACAAGTTCTCAGGTCCATGGTTATCGTAATGATCATGTAATTTTTGTCCTACCTTTATCCCGGTTTCTAAATTTATGGTCCCTTCTTCAGAGAACCAAGGGCATACTTCTTCAAAATCTAGTGTTTAAATAGAAAGAGAGAGAGAGAGAGAGAGAGAGAGAGAGAGAGAGAGAGAGAGAGAGAGAGAGAGAGAAAGAAAGAAAGAAAGAAAGAAAGAAAGAAAGAAAGAAAGAAAGAAAGAAAGAAAGAAAGAAAGAAAAAAAAAAGAAAGAAAGAAAGAAAGAAAGAGTGAGTTATAACTATGCAACCAGGCCAAGGTGTGGTCCCCTACCCACCATTCTCTCTGCTCCAATTCTCTTCTGAAAATTTATCAGATAAGTTGAAACTCTTTCTCTGAAAGCAAGATACTCCTCTGGATGCTCCCAGGACAGCCTCTTCTAGCAGAATATTCCTGGGAAAATTTTAATTTCTTGGTCTTCATTCTTTCAATAGTCTGATATCCAGAGAAGGGGGAACAATTGTCTTTTTAGAATATATCCATTCCTGCTAGGCAGGCCAGTTACATTTTTCTCCAAACTATCTGTGATAGATAAGTAAATCAATTTTTATTTTCACTTACCTCACTGTTTTGCAGTATCTCCATTATGGAAACTAACATTTTTTCCTTCTCTGTAGTCTGCTGCTCTGTTGTTAGTTGAATGAAACAAAACAAAACAAAAAACATAACAAAACAAAACAAAAACAAAGCAGAACAAAACAAAACCTCTAGTGCAAAGATAGAGTACACTAGGGAATTAACCTGACATTGTACTGAAACAAATAAAACCAGGATTAAGGAACAGGAGACCCACAGTTAAGCTCTACCCAGTTAGTCAACCTGTGCTAATTATCTAGCTTTTTTTACTCAACAGTATCAAGTAATATTCTGTTTATTTGTTTACGGTCTGCCAATTTCCAATGATCTAAGCTGCCCAAATACAGCTAATTTAAATACTTTTACAACAAAAAACTATTTGCGGCACATACAGTAGGACTTAACATATAGTTTATAAGAAATAAATGTTGGTTGAGTTATCAATTAAATTATTCTGCTCTTCATGTCAGCTAAAAAGTTGAATAAATAGTTCTGTAAAAGTTCTCAAGTATAATGCTTTATGAAAATTAGTTCTAAAGAAAACTAAAATTCTTCTAAGTCATTATGATTTTATTAATGCAAAAATTTAATTACAAATTTACTTTGGCACCAAGTAAATAACTAATAGGTAACAAACAACTAAGTCACAGGATTAAAAAAAAATAATCCCTGGGTTATAAGGCTGTTGAGCTGAGGACCTGAGGAGCACAGAGGAATAGAGAATTGCTGGAAAAGTATATTTTTGCTCTCCATTGAAATCAAGAGCAGTACATTGTGTGGCAACACTTATTGGAGATGCTTTGTAAATGCAAAGTAAGAGGACAGCTCTTTTTTTTTTTTTTTTCTTTCACTGTTACAGTTAAGAATGAGGAAAACTAAAGATCTTTAGTCATCCTAGGTCTTGAAGGATGACTTCCTAGAGAAAGATATTGAGAAAGGTATTTCAGACAATGAGCCCAATATGAATCAGGCATACTCATGGGAGAACAAGTAGGTACTTTCGGCAAGAGCACAGGTAGGAGAGAATGCTGGTGTTGCCTGTTTCTTAATCATGGTTTTATATGGTACAGTCCAGTTTCTGAATAATTGCCCAGTGTACTCTATCTTTGCATTTGAGTTTTTATTCAACCAGCAACTGAGCAGAAGACCTCATAGGAAAAGAAAAATAAATGTCAGGTTCCATAACAAAGAAATCAGCAAAAACCAGATAGAGAGGAGGGACAGGCTTTTCTAACCAAAGTACCTTAGTTAATTTTGTGCAAATCCATTTCTTTCTCACCACCTCCATCACTCCAAGCTAATGGCCACAATAACATTTAGAAAATCAACAGCCTGCTTCCATTAGTGAGAATGCAGGAGGAATAACACACAGCATTTGGCATGGCAAAGATGTTTTAGGAATACAGACAGTTGGTCACCAAACAGCAGATGATCACCCATGCACAGTTGGTCAGCAAATGGATTCTTCTTTAAAAAGTATACAGGACATCTATCACACTATATACCAAGTCATCACAGAGTACCTTACTTAACACTACAGACATTAGTTGGAATTTTCTTTGGTCCTGGTATCCATCAAGTACACATACAAGGAATACATGTTAGGACACTCACTTTTTCATATCCAAAATAAGTATATAGTACTGTATTGGATCTCTTTCAACATAATATAGAATCTTCTATTCAAAATTTTACAATACTATAGTATTCTTAAATAATGACCATATCTGCCAAAACTTCTATTGATTTCTATATTAGAAATCTTGAACTGGAAATACAATCTGTACAACAACACATTCATGTGCATTGAAAATATCCTCAATCAAAGTCTCCGTCTAAATTAAGGATGATTTATTTATCTAATCATTCTAGTGAGTAAAGGAAAAAGTTTACTTAAAAACATTTTTTGCATGCTTATCTCTTTCCTCAACTTACTTACACATTCCTCATAAACTTGCTCCAGTAACTTTTTTTGTCCAATGTGTCTAAAATGCCAACCCCAGAAAAAAAGTGAATTTTAAGGAAGGCAGGTTGAGAACAGACAATTTCAATTTCTTTTGAAGAAGAATTTTTTCCTAGAGATTGGTACAGCAAAATTCCACGCCAGGGATGGATGCATCCAAATATCAACCCAGGGAAGGAGAAATAAGGCAACTATGGATGGGAAACCAGAAACCGAGTAAACCAAGAGGTTTCTAAAATAAGAGCAGAGAATGGAAGTTGGGACTGGTGTCTCTTTGCCTAATTCTATGCATAACTTTAATTTTTCCAGCTCTAGAAGTTTTGAGCAATTTTCAAGAAACTCTGAAGCTTAAATGTTTAAATAAGGTTACGTTTAGAAAATCTAATATTTTTTCATTGTCTGTTTATGAAATATGCTCTGACACTGTTTTACCTTATCGATACTGACTATTTGAGGCCTATGAAGATATGTTCACTGCCTTTGAAATGAGATAAATTTATTCAGTCTATTTCTTCTATTTTATTCAGTCTATTTGTTGCTGCTAAGAGACAGTTGCTTGGTCTGGTGAGATGATTTAGTAGATGAAGGTTCTTACTGTCAAGCCTATTTACCTGAATGTGATCTCCAGAATCCATATGGTTGAAGGAGAGACCCAGATTCTGTAAATTGACTTCTATATATATTCTCTGGTGAACATGTACATGCACACACATACACACATACAAAAAAATAAAAAAAAGATGCAACTTAAAATTTGAAAAGAACCAATTGCTTTAGTATTATTGTGTTTTGCACTGATAGGAAGTTTGAAATTAATATCCTGCATTTTTCCAAAACAAAATAATTTATTTAATAATAATTTTAAAGCCATTAGCCAAAATTATTGAGTAAAAAGCCTCTTAACATTGTACCAAAGGTTAATCTTTTACACTTTTAGCATTTGATAGTTTGACATTGCAGAACTTTATAGCACTTGATACTTATGTCTACCTACTACCAAAATATAATTAGTATTTCATCAGATAACACAATCATTAAAATGTCATGTTTTCTTTTCATATCTTCCATTGCTTTCAGAGTTTCAAAGTTTTCTTTTTTATAGAACCAATCAAATATCATTCAGGCTTTACATTAGTAACTCAGTATACAATGTCTCAGCAATGTTCATGTAGGATTTTAGAAGGTTCCCTTCTCTTCATCTCTTACTGTGCCTCCTGGCAGTTACCTGCAGATCTTTCTACAGCGTTTTGAGCTCATAAAGTAATTTTATTTGCAGTTGCCTCTTAACTGTTCCACACAAGGTATCTTGTTCATTCTCTGCAGATCACACTTTGGTTATTATTGTGCCACACAATATAGTATTTACTCACTCCATTAAACATTTTTCAGTATTTAATAATATCAGGAAGGATTTTATAAATAGTGGATGAACATTCAGAATGATTATATGTTCCATACTGAACATTCTTTGAAAAAGGCTAAAACTGAATTTGCTTTCATAGGAGTTATGCATTCCCTCCAACCCCACTGTAATGAATTTCCTTATTAGTTGCTATAAACCATCTACTTTGGATAATCACATAGTTTCTTGGGGGAGTCTGAAAGTAAGACCTTGCCTCTCTATTATATTTCACTTTGTCAGGTTTGTGTCTTTGAATATTGTGAATTTATGTAGAAGGAAGTGTATCCAAAGGTTAAGATGCACTTACAGAGTTTTACTAATTGTAGCCATTTTAAGCTGAAGGTAAGAGAAATAACTGAAGGTCACTTGAGAACAATTCTGCCTGGGTAAAAAATTGGGAGAAATGGCAAATGATTTGGAAGCACTTTTAAAAGAAAATCTCTAATAACGCTTCTTGTAGCTTCACTAAATTGTAAAGATCATCTGCTGTGCTAATAATAGTGGTAAACACAGTGTGTGGGTGGTTAATGTTAGATCACTCAAATACCCTTTAGAAAGCTTCAAGAAAGAAAAGCCTAGAAGACATGGGTGAAAAGGAATGCTGTGTAATTGTTGTTAGGCTAATGGAGATGCTGGTTTGAATCTTTACTCTTGGAAACTAAATGACTATCATAGAAGCAATTGCATTTTGTGCCTTCATGGAGTTAGCTTCTCTTCCTGAAATAATTGCGTCCATTGCACAGCTGGGACTGGGATGATAACCCGGTTTCAAGTGTTTTGGGCTCACTTGAAAACCTCAAAGATGCTTGAATTACAGAAACAAAGGCACGTGCTAGTTCATTGAGGAACCTATGAGTATGTAATCTTATTTAAATATATATGAATATATGTGAACTTTATGGTGTCATACAGGTACCAAATGTATCACAAAAGGCAAAAAAAGAAGCACCAAATGCTATACATTTAAATCACCTTTTATCCTATATTTTGAATGAGTAGAACCTAGAAAAACTTGATTATATTAACAGGGGCAATGATTTGCACTGGACTCATTTGAATAATCAAAAAATATATATGCCTAGGCTTCTCTCAGACCCATTCAATAATATTATTCAGGGCAATGAGTACTGTACTGGCTGGTTTTGTGTGTCAACTTGACACAAGCTGGAGTTATCACAGAGAAAGGAGCTTCAGTTGAGAAAATGACTCCATGATATCCAGCTGTAGGGCATTTTCTCAATTAGTTATCAAGGGCCCCTTGTGGGTGGTACCGTCTTTGGGATGGTAGTCTTAGGTTCTATAAGAGAGCAACCTGAGCAAGCCAGGGGGAGTAAGCCAATAAGAAGCATCCCTCCATGGCCTCTGCATCAGCTCCTGCTTCCTGACCTGCTTGATTTCCAGTCCTGATTTCCTTTAGTGATGAACAGCAACGTGGAAGAGTAAGCTGAATACGCCCTTTCCTCCCCAACTTGCTTCTTAGTCATGATATTTGTGCAGGAATAGAAACCCTGACTAAGATAAGTACTACCATAGGTACTGAGTCAAATTTCTAAATATCCCAATACCAAGGATATATCTCACATAAATTATGACAATAAAACAGAATTGGCAGCAAATGAATTCTGTATACCATATATATTTTCTTTTATTTATACAGTATATTTGTATATGTGTTTATGGAATTGCAATATGATATTTGAGATTACCAATTTGATATCATTCATTTTTAAGTCTGATGGTTTGTTTTAATATGGAGGCAAGTTTGAAGTTCAGGTGTAGGAATAGGTGCTAGACACCAGCCTATTTAAAATGCTCTTCAGGGTGTTCTAACTGTCTTCATGCTCTTGAGTCACTGTAGCAGTTTTTATGACTGCCCTAAATGAGAAAAGTCTGTCTTCAGTTAACTGGACAGTCTTAAGCAGGTGAAATAACTCAATCTGACTTTTGGGTCAATGTTCTTCTCTTCTCATTGTATTGTCTTAAACATCTTCTAAATTTCAGCTCAGTTCTAAATTACGATACTTATTTCAATATTTTACCATAGAATATCAATATGCTTCTTGTTGCTCCAACCAAAAACATCCCAAAATAAAGGTCAGCCTTATGGAAGCACTGAGTGATTGTGTAGACTCTCAAGAACACCAAGGGGAAGCATGGCTTCTGGGCCTTACTCTTTGACATGGATTAGTGGAGTGTCACTAGCTAGTCAGTTAGTCTTGACATGATCTAGTTAGATCACTGTAGAGAAACCTCCAATGAAAAGATAGATTAACAATACTTTATGGCTAGACATGGTAACACATACTATAATCCCAGCTTGAGAAGGCTGAGACAGGAAGGTCACAGTTTTGAGCCCAGTCTGAGCTACATGTGAGACCAGCTTGAACTGTACAGGAAAAGACTGTATAAAAAGGATTTTTAAACATAACCAAAAAATTAAAAAGGAGATATACTTTATTTGCAAGTTTGTTTTTTGTTTTGAAATGATATGTTGCTTTGTACCGAGATAATATACTCATTTCCCAGGGTTCCCAATACCCCTAGTAATGGGTATTACTGGGTGTCTTAAACAGATGGGTCTACAAGTCTGAAGTCAGGTAGTCTTAGGGCTGGTTTCTTCTGTGAACTCTCATTTTGGTTTGTAGATGGCCATTTCTTCTAGTGTCTCCACACTGCACATGTCTGTCTCTACCATAATTTCCTCCTTTCATAAGGGTCCAAATCAGATTGGATTAGGACTACATTATTGAATGCATTCTAACTTTTTATCTTTCTAAAGAGCCCATTTCCCAAAACATTCACATTCTGAGATTTTGCAGGTTAGCGACTGAACACATAAGCATTGTGTGGGGGAACAGTTCAGACTATAATAGATGAGAACACCTTTAAGCATACACAATTATTTGTCATTTAAAAATGTATAGGAAAAACACTGCTACCTTCTCCACATAGAATACATATTTTCATCAGAAAAGATTACAGGGAATCCTTCAAGTTTATAGATATTATCAATTGTAAGACAAAATTGATATCCTTCTAAATGTAAACCTCCTCACAAAAATGTGCATCAACTATTTCAGTCAAATCTTATTTTCTGTCTTATCCTTCCTGCCTAGATAAGATGATTTTAAGTCAATCCACTGTATTATGACACTGGGAGGTTTTTTAATGTTTATTTCTAATTGTGTTAGCTTGTTTTGTGTTATATAAAAGATCAACAATCTCATGTAAATAACTAAGTTAAAATAATAGCAAGGCACCTGCAGTAAGAGAATATTAATGAGAGTTTAATTAACATGATCCACATCTGGTTGTAATAAACACAGACTTTCTTAACTTTACAAAAGTAAGCATGATGGATCATCCCAAGGGATTGAGCCCAGAACTGAGATAAAGAAACCTCCTTGTGTCATTTTTATAAACTAGAGGTGGAGTAGCCCTCCTTTTATTTTAAAACTAAACATATGCTAAAACCCATAAGTTATATGCATATTTCACAACCTATAAATATAGCATATATCAGTGCTACCCATCAGAAAATAATTAACCATCTTTTAAATGTATTTTTTAATAAATTTCACATATATTAAAAATAAAGAACACTTTAACCTCTAATAAAAAGTACCAAGCATAATTATTGTTTCAATTAATACTCATACAAGCATAGTCATAATTCTATAAAACCTTAATGCTTCATGCAGTATGTCATCTCAATGAATCCAGGCTGTCGTCAAATTGTGGCACTACTCCTACTTTCAAGACAAGATCTCAACACGTTGCTCACATCTGTGTGCTCCAGTGATTCACCTGTCGCAGCCTTCCTATAAGCTTAACTGATGGTATGTATGTCATCCTCACCTTAGGACATCACATTTTCTGCATCCCGAACCATTTTACGCCAGCGTTTTTCTAATTGCCTTGCCTATGTACATTGTTTCCTCAGTGTGCTCTACATTTTCATCGTTGTCTCACCACCCTGCATGCTCAACAATCCACTGAACACTGTGTCAGATCTGTCTGATGCCCAGAGACAAAACCCACATGCATACTTTAGCAGAATTGCATTGGCAGGAATAATTTCAGTTTGCACTAACGAGAGTTTTGCTCACATTTTCTCCAGCCAATTATACAGTATGAATGCTTTTGTAACAACACGGCTTCTTTGTTTAGCATATTGTCTGTGACATTGCTCTAATTTATTAGCAATCCATTATTCTTGTATTGGAGTATAAATTCCATTGTAGAATACTGTTTGCTTATTCTTATTGTTTAGCTAAATTCTAGTTTGGGGCAATTATGACTATAGATTTTATGAACAATTTTTCAAAATTTCTTTTATATAAACATTTTCCTTAGCCTTCCCTCTGTCTGTCTCTGTTTTTCTGTCTTTTTAGAAGTAAGGTTTCTGGGTCATAAGATAAGCTTGTGTTTAGTCCTTGTAGACCATTGAAGGAAGTGTTCTCCATAGCAAAGCCTATTTCTACTCTCTGAAGCAATGTGCATACATTAAAGTTACTCTCATCTAAATGTCAACAGATCCACACAAGCCCATTCCTGACACTTGAATTCATGTAAGATTTGGCATATGGAGGACGAAACAGTATTTTCTGTGCACAGAAATAGTAAATCCATTTCAAGTATTTGTCTTATTTCAATTAAGCCACTTGTTTTATTTTGTCTCTTTATAAACACTGAATTTGAGGGGGAGACATATGGCAAAAACTTGTAGTAGTAACGCAAGGCACTGCAGAATGAGTCTTTTCTCTGTATGGGTGACAAATGGAGTTGTTTTACTAAACAACTGTTAAGATGCACATGAACTAAAATGCTTCTCATTTGCTTTTCAAAAACGACATTCCTTTACAGTATCATATACATGTATTTAATACTTTCTGGTCACATTTGCCCCACTCCTTCTTCTTGTTCCTCTTCTGCTCCTGGCAACTATTCCTCCTGCAGCAAGTCTCTACCCCACTTTCACATCTTTTAATGAATTAATTAATTTATTATTTTTAAATTTCAGCTGTTGCTCCCCTCCTGGTCCCCTCCCTCACAGTTCGTCATCCCATTCCACCTCCCCCTTGTCTACTAGAAGGTGCTCCCCTTATGAGTCCTCGCCCTTCCTTGGGACCTCAAGGCTCTCAATGATTAGGAGCATCTTCTCCCACTGAGGCTATACATGTGCTTGGGACTTCAGTCTCTGGGAGCTCTGTGGGGTCCAGGTTAGTTAAGACTGCTGGTCTCCTTATGAGGTAGCCCTCCCCTTCAGTTTCTTCAATTCTTCCTCTAATTAAACCATAGGAGTCCCTGACTTCAGTCCAATGGTTGGATATAAGTATCTGCATCTGTCTCAGTCATCCATGAATTCATGAAATTCATAGGCAAATGGATGGAATTAGAAAATATCATCCTGAGTGAGGTAGCCCAGTATCAAAAGAACGCACATGGTATGTTCTCACTGATAAGTGGATATTAGCCCAAAAGCTCCGAATATCCAAGATACAATTCACAGACCCCATGAAGCTCAAGAAAAAGGAAGATCAAACTGTGGATGCTTCAGTCCTTCTTGAAGGGAGGACAAAATACTCACGGGAGCAAATATGGAGACAAAGGGTAGAACAGAGACTGAAGGAAAGGCCATCTGGAGACTGCCCCACCTGGGGATCCATCCCATATAAAGACACCAAACCCAGATACTATTGTGGATGCCAAGAAGTGCTTGCTAACGGGAACCTGATATAGCTGTCTCTTGAGAGGCTCTGCCAGAGTCTGACAAATACAGATGTAGATGCTTGCAGCCAACCATTGGATTGAGCATGGGGTCCCCAATGGAGGAGATAGGGAAAGGACTAAAGGAGGTGAAGGGGTTTGCAACCCCTTAGGAAGAACAATATCAACCAACCAGACTCCCCAGAACTCCCAGAAACTAAACCACCAACCAAAGAGTACATATGGAGAGACCCATGGCTCCAGCCGCATATGCATATGTAGCAGAGGATGGCCTTGTCGGGCATCAATGGGAGGAGAGACCCTTGGTCCTGTGAAGGCTTTATGCCACAGTGTGGGGGAATGCCAGGGAGAGGAGGCGGGAGTGGGTGTGTTGGTGGGGGAGCACCTCATACAAGCAGGGAGAGGAAGGATGGCATAGGGGATTTTAAGAGGGGGAACCAGGAAAGGGGATAGCATTTGAAATGTAAATAAATAAAATATCCAATAAAAAAGCCCCAAATAACCTAATGTAAAAATGGGTACAGAACTAAACAGAGAATTCACAACCAAAGAATTTCAAATGGCCAAGAAACAGTTAAAGAAATGTTCAAAGTCCTTAGTCATCAGAAAATGCAAATCAAAGTGACCACCTTACGCCAATCAGAAGGGCTAAGATCAAGTGACAGCACATGCTGGTGAGAATGTGGAGAAAGAGGAAGACTCCTCCATTGTTGGTGGGATTGCAAGCTGGTACAACCACTCTGAAAATCAATCTGGTAGTTCCTCAGAAAGTTTGAAATAGTTCTGCCTGAAAACCTAGCTATACTACTCTTGGGCATATACCCAAAAGTTGCCCCACCACACCACAAAGACATGTGCTCTACTATGTTTATACAGCCTTATTTTTAATAGTCGGAAGCTGGAACCAACCCAGATGTCCCTCAATCAAAGAATGGATACTGAAAATGTGGATCATTTACACAATAGAATACTATTCAGTTATTAAAATCGAGGACATCCTGAATTTTCAGGCAAATAGATGGAAGTAGAAAATATTATTCTGAGTGAGGTAACTCAGACCCAAAAGGACATGCATGGCATGAACTCACTGAGAAGTGGATATTAGCCTAAAGGTAGAGAATAACTAGTATACAACCCACAGACAGTATGAAGTGTAAGTAGCCAAAGGCCCAAGTGAGGATGCTTCAAATCCACATAGAAGGGTGAAGGAAATAATCACAGGAGGCAGAGGGAGGGAAAGATCTGGGTGGGAGAGGGGAGAGGGAGGGAAAAATGGGAACAGGATCAGGTGAGGGGAGGGGCAGGAGAGAGACCCAGAGGGCTAGGAGAATGAATGGAAATATGCAGTCTCAAGGGGGGTTGGGGAGGTGGGTTGGTGAGTAGGTGGAGGGAACCCTCTCGAGAGTACCAGAGACCAGGGAAGTGAGAGATTCTCAGGATTCAGTGAGGGTGACCTTAGCCAAAATGCCTAACAATGGGGAGAGGAAACTTGATGAGGCCACCTCCAGTTGCTAGACAGTGCCTCTAGTGAAGGGATGGGGTTACTAACCCACAGTTAAAATTTCTGTCTAAATTTTAGACAGAATTGTTCCTGTCTAAAAGAGCTGCAGGGACAAAAATGGAGAAGAGAGTGATGGAAAAGCAATCCAGTGATGAATCTAACTTGGAATCCATCTCATGGGGGATACAGGGCACCAAGGTCTAACATTACTACTGGTACCATGATGTACTTACTTACGGGAGCCTAGCATATCTTAATTTTGTTTTTGCTTTTGCTTTTGCTTTATGACCCACTGTATTTACAAGGGTCACTGTCATCTGAGTGGCTATGACACTATCTGATGCATGAGTAACCTCTCAGTGGCTAGCTCTGTCACTGAACGCTATGGTTTTCTCTTCCCCAGGAGTCCTTGACTGCCAGTAACCCTTCATGTTGTGGGGCTACTCCCCTATCTAAGACTGAATACTAACGTGATCAGTCTTGTTCAGGTTATATTCTGGCAGCTTTTAGTTACACTGAGTTCATGAGAGCCATGACCAGGTCATAGCCATAACAGAGAATTTCTTGGCCCTCCTCCCCATTATCTTTCTCCTGTATGGCTCTACCCCCTCTTCTGTGATACTCCCTAAACCTTGGAGAGAGTGATATGAACATGTGGTTTAATACTGAGTATTCAGCAGTCACCTGGTCTTGGCATCTCGCCAGCTGCGAGTCTCTTCATTAATTGTTGTTCTCTACAAATAAAAGCTCCATTTTACAGTGAAGAAAGTGCTGATTTGAGGGGCATAAACAGTTATTTAAGGGGCAGTTTGACAACATGTCCACTTAACAAAACATTAGTAGTAGGTTCATCCCCATGCCCTCCCAGCTATGGGCCTTTAACCAATTGCACATTACAGGCATGAACTCCCACATACAGCTGAAACCTCAGGTTTGGCCAAAAATGTGTTGATTATATTCATAACAATTATGAGCAAACTGTTAACATCTATTAAAAAAAGCAAATCAACAAATCTTTGTGTACAAATTTTGTTTAAACTCATCAAGTTCCCTAATGATCTTATCCCTGTTTCTACTTGTCTGGTTTTTTTTTTGGGGGGGGGTTGTTTTTGTTCATTTTTGTTTTATATGTTTTGTTTTTTTGTTTGTTTGCTTGCCTTAAGAGAATATCTTACTATGTAGCCCTGGGTATGGTGTGGAGTTCTCTGTGTAGACCAGACTGTCTCGTACTACAGAGATCCCCGTTCTTCTGCCTTCTCAATTCTGGGAGTAAAGGTGTCTGCCACTACTTTTCACTTCCTCCTCCTCCTTCCCCTCCTCCTTCTCTTTCTCCTCCCCCTCCCCCTCCTTCTCCTCCTCCCCCTCCTTCTCCTCCTCCCCTTCTCCTTCTCCTTCTCCTTCTCCTTCTCCTTCTCCTTCTCCTTCTCCTTCTCCTTCTCCTTCTCCTTCTCCTTCTCCTTCAACTTCTCCTTCTCCTCCTCCTCCTCCTCCTCCTCCTCCTCCTCCTCCTCCTCCTCCTCCTCCTCCTCGTCCTCCTCCTCCTCCTCCTTCTCCTTCTCCTCTCTTCTCCTTTCTTCTTCCACAAGGGGTGGACAGAGGGCAGGCTTGCTGAAGACAATTCAATTTAATGAAACATAGAGGATTTAGAATCAGGTCTTCTTGCTAGCAACCAAACACACACACACACACACACACACACACACACACACACACACACACACACATCATCATCATCATCATCATCAATGCAAAATGCATTTTTTATGGTGTATTTTTTTTGTTTAGAAAGGATCCCATCAAAACAGAAATCAGAGTACCCAGATTTCAGACTTGTGACTTAAGTTGAAGCATCATCAGCAAATTTTATTTCTTTTACTTTAAAATCAATAGTTGCCTTGAATGAAATGCAAAGACCCTTTAAACTTTAAAACAACAGCCATCTCGTCTACAGTTTCTTTTGGACTTCTGAAATCATCTGAACTCTCTGGGCTATTGTAACTCTTGGCTGAAAGGAGTTTAATTTTTTCCTTTTTAATCAGGGAAAATACCTGTAGCAAGATTAGCCAGGCACATTTGTTTAGAAGAAGATGCCGGAGTCACAGGATGCTATCAACATCAGGATCTGTTTGCAGAGCCTCTGTGCAGCGGGCATAATTTTGCTTTAATAAAATGTGATTTTTGCAGAAAACTTGCTATAGCTCGCATCCTTTTGAAGAACAGAGTCTTTATAGCTCTCATGTCTTTTCATTTCCTCCAGATAGGTTCAATGAGATTTTCAGTTCATATCTCAATGGACTTGTACCTTTGAGTAACTTAACTTGTTAAGAGACTTTTGCAAGAACCAGAGTTATTGAGGCTTTTCTTCATTCAATATCTTTTTGAATTCATCAAATTTCTTGTCACAATTCCATCTCAAAGTGAATCTCTGCCATGCAGTAGAGATTTAAAATGTTTTTGAATGCAGTTGATCTCAGCAGAATTACTGAGAAACAACTTCAAGTAAGATATATATTTTTCATACTCATTTTTTTTTTTTGGTTTTTCTTCCCTGTGTAGCCATGGCTGTCCTGGAACTCACTCGGTAGACCAGGCTGGCCTAGAACTCAGAAATCCGCCTGCCTCTGCCTCCCAAGTGCTGGGATTAAAGGCGTGTGCCACCACTGCCCGGCTTCATACTCATTTTTTATCATTACAAAACAAAATCCTTTCTAATGTTATCATTATTTTTTGTTATTTATACATTGGATAGAATGTATTTACTCTTACTCTTTGTACTACATGTATGGTCATCCTGCATCATGGTTGTCGTAACCTATTTATTGTCCTGGGCATAATCGGACCCTGTAATGCTACATTCTACCTTATTATACAGGAAATCCCCCTTTTCATAGTTTCATAGAATTTATCTTATGTCAAATTTTCATTTGATTACTTGAGCCTTTGAATGAGAGATGATTTTGATAGTTAAATGGCTAAAGTAATAAAATGTGTTAGCTGTTTGTTGTTGGTCATGCAAGATTGTCCTTCCTGATTTAAAAGTTTGTGTACTGGGTTTGGAAAGTTTGACCAGGAGTTAGAAGCACTGGTTTTTCTTTCAGCAGACCTGGGTTCCAGTCCCAGTACTTCTAATCACCTCTTCTGACCTCTGTCAGTACCAGGTAAATATGTGTTACACACGCATGCATGTAGGCAAAATGTTCAGACACATACTTTTATTTTTAAATCTCTAAGTCAAAAGGTTTGGTAGAGTTCTCTGTTCCTGCATATAATCCTAGCCCCGGATGGGGGACCTGAAGAACTAGGGAGTAGGTATGGGGTTTAGGAGGATCTCTAGGACTTGATGACCAGTGTAGCCAACTGACAATATCAAGGTTCAGTATGAGACCTTAAATCAATATATAAGGTGGTGAATAATGAGTAAGACAGCCAGCATTGACCTCTGGCTTCTGTGCATATACACACATACACAAGAATACACATGTGCATATATGCACATAATGTTCATATACTCATATACAAATCTGTATACGTAGTTCCTAGTCCCTCTAAACTTTCACAGATAGAATTTTAAACTTTAGTCTAGGCTGTGCTCAAACTCATGATCCTTCTGGGTTAACTCCCCACAAATTGGGTCACAAGTGTGTGCCAGTATGCTTGGTGACCGACTTTCCTTTCACCAGTTGCTTGTATTTTATTTTGTTTTGTCTTTTGTTTTGTTTGTTTTGTTATGTTTTCATAGGACTAGACCAGAATGCTATTCTTTCTTGTTTACATTGTTTTACCGGCGAGTCTGTGGCACATTTCTACTTTCATTTAAAATAGTTACTGTGGTAACATAAGTTTAAATAATATGCTACTATGCATATCCTGAAGTATTAATATTGCTTTCTGTCTCATAGATTACAATAATGTGTCGTGATTCAAATATAGAGAGAAGCAGAGAGGAAAGCATTAAAACACTCATGTATTATTCAGCTCTGTATATCTTGCCTATTGGATATAATTTTCAAAGCTTTTTATGAAACTAATTTTATACAGATATAACAGATATCTATTCTACACACATTAAAAAGGAGTGACCTTACTCAGATTAATTTTTATTCTTTAACCCAATATATTTTGTTTACACTAAAATAGTTATTCATCCATTCATCTAAGAAAGAAACACACACTGATTGCATACTAAGTGCTATGCAGCACAGTGAAAGACATAAAGAAGGATAGTTACTCTCGACCTTAAAGATCATTACAGAGAGCCAGGGGTGGGGTAGGACACCATTACAAAATCCCTGTATTACTATAGTACAATGATAAGGAAATGTAACATGAAAATCTCCAACTACCATGCATGAGACATGAGTAATTTGATCGGAAAGATCAACTAAGGCTCTGGAAAGCAAATGGCATCCAAGTTGAAGCTTATAGCTGGGGCTGGCTTCGTTATACAGGGATAGTTTCATTTTTTTCCGATCAATCAAAAATGATGGAATAAATCAAATAGTTGTCCTTACATAGTTTGGCTAGTGCGTATCTCATTCAGTAATCATCACAGTGGGATTTTGGTTCATCTACTAATACTACCCTTCAAGTGGCTATTTACTGAGCTCAGCATGGGGTTACTGCCGTGCCTGGAGCCTTGGCTTGTGGAAAATAAGACCGTGACCCATTTGCACACAGGAGTGAATTCTGTTCCGATGTATGTTAGAGAGTGGAGGAGTTTAGATTTGGGATCACCAGATCGAAGGGTCCTTCTGTCTGTCTATCCACGATTAATTAACTTTGTTGTTTGTTTGTTTGTTTGCGGCCAGGAAGTTCTACATGATTTAAATTCTTTGAATTTTAAATCCCACAGTTGGTGTTAGCCTGTGGAATTTCTGCCTTTTGATAACCTAAGCAGACACCCTTCTTCCTTCACAGAAACAGTTTATATACTTTAACCTTTGCATTGCATTAGAGAACTTGCCAAATATTATTTGAAAATATACCAGGATGGATGTTTAGAATATATGGCTACTATTTAAAAATCAGTCACGCTCACCTCTGGAACAATTATGTTTTGGAATTCCAAATGTATGATTACGATAATTTATGCCTCCTGCCCTGATACCTGTCTTGGTGTATTTTGTGAATGTGTGGCAATTTATTTTTCACCACAGAATTTGTCTCTGACAAAAGAATTGTTGCAGGCATGTAGTTATGTTTAAGCCAGTTTCACTATATTAACTATTTTGCTTCTTTACTGTGGCTAGAGAATTATACAAAATTCTCCATGTATTTTTCTCGGCTGGGAGAAATAGTTTCTGGGAACTCAATTATTTCATCCCAGCTGACTTGTTAACAAAGATCTCCCTAGAACTCAGATCTGCTAATTCACAATACACTGCAGGCTGCTGGACGTTCCCATTAGCATAACAGAATGTCTTGCAACTTTAGGAATAATAGCTATGTATAGAGGGAATATCTTGCATAGTGTATGGATATATCACCTGTCAATTAAAAAGCCTATGGCCTGTAGGAAAGCATAGAATAAGAAGGTGGGCCATCAGGGAGGCAGAAAGAATTCTGGGATAGAGTGAGTCACTGGTGGAGATGGCAGAGGGCAGACTACCCGAGCAGAGGTGACTAGCCATAGGACTGAATGTAGATTAGTATAAATGGGCTATTTTAAATTACTAGCTAGTTAGGAAACAAGTCTAGCTATATGACCTAGGTATTTGTAAGTACGTTTTGAGTCTGAGCAGTTAATCCAGGAGCTTATGACTGAGAGGAAAACAGCTCACTACAGTGATCTTTTAAAAGTTTATATACATATGTTTTCATAAAGTAAGAGGACTCTAAAATTGTTATCCCCACCTGGATCTCTGGTAGTCCAGCCAGTGTTTATTAGAATACATTTTTGTGCTCACTTTAGTGTACTATGCATTGGGCATGAGTCAGGCAGTGTGTATCTGCTGGCTGGTCCAGACTCTCCATTCTGTTCCATCAGTTTGTCTTATCCATGTTTGTTGTCACTTTACCCAAAACCTTGACACATGGTAGAGTAAGACAAACATCCTGAGTATTTTTTAAAATATTTTTTGTTTGGTTTTTAAATTTTTTTGTGACAAGGTCTCACTATGTAGCTGGAACTCACTATGTAGACCACAGCTGGTTTCAAACTCATAGACATCTACTTGCTTCTGCCTCCTGAGCGTTCAGATTAAAGGTGGATCTACCACACTTGGCCTTAATGCTTTCTTTTTAACTGCCACAATAATTGTATATTATTATGGGACAGTGGATCGACAAAGCATAGGTATGTGTCATGATCAAATCCAAGCACGTGGCATCTCTGCTGCCTTAAGGGTTTGATACATCTTTGTATTTAGGGACTTATTCTTTTTCTTGTCTTATTCTTTGAAATGTGTGTAAGTTGGTATAAAATATAGTTAATGGTACTTTGCTTGAAAACATGAACACATACTGTGCCTAGCAGAAAGATTTCAGTACCTGTCGTAGAGCCTCCTTCCTGCCGACTTACTCTTTATAGCTTCTGTAACAATTTTTCTGCTTGCTTTAAAAATTATTTTTGAATTTTATGCATGAGTACTTAATGTAAATCATTTCTTTTTCACTCTCCTCCTATGCCATTCTTCTTCCTGCTCTTTTTAAAAATTATTGTTGTCATCAATGTCAACAAGAAAAAAAAAAGGAAGAGAGAAAGAAAGAAACAAAGAAGCAAAGAAAGAAAGAAAATAAAGAAACTTTACCTTGGGATAGTTTACCAAGAACTAACCCAAATTTTGAATTCTTCACTTCTCTTCCTATGTCTTCTGTCTGAAGTTTGTAGTTTGTGATCTGTCAGTTATGTGTTGCCTGTCTGTTGTGTCTCTGTTGCTTTTGTGTATCTAACCAGTGTCTTTATGTTTCTGTTCCTAACAAAGGGCTTTGCTGTGTATTCACTGAGCAGCATAGAAAACATGGTATAGGAAAACCAAGGACTTCTTTACAGATACCTTTAGCAGAATTTCATAAGAGAAGAAGTTACTTTGCTAATTTCAACTGAACCAGAGAAGCACTCAGAACTACACAGATGCTATCAACCTATTTCCACACATTGCATCCAACATTTATAGAATATTTGTTTTGTTCAAATTATGGAATATTTGAAGGTTCTTATTACTTGTTGGCTATTTTCAGAAAATGATTATCATAGCATATATATATATATATCCTCATACAACATCTGGGTTGAGACATGGAAGAGTACACAGCTTAACATTAAAACTCTGCCTTTAAGTTTATGTTTTATAAACTGATTACTTGGGAAGTCCAAGGTATAGTTAAGTGGTTACATTGTCTTCTTAAAGGCAATTTGATCTTGAGCAGGCTGAGTTCACAGTAAGATAGCAGACTGAGTATATTATCTTCAGTGATCTCAAGGCACTTTATTAACGTTATTAACTTGGTTTCAAGGCTGGGCAGAAGTTCAATATTTATAAAGGTATTTCTAGACAAAATACTATATACTTATTCTTATACACACACACACACACCTATGCATGAAGTCATTGACTGTTGGTTATATAAAATGTTTTTAAGATAAAATTGGTTTTAAATAACAAATGAGGGAGCTTGTCTGTGGACAGGGTTGGTTTACCCTCTCACCTGTCATGCAGTTGCCCTCAGCTCTTCATCTGTGGCTAGGACCTTTTTGAGGTTTCTCCTACCCACATTATCCCATCACCTGGTGCTGCCACTGGATTTTCATTTATTGTTTAGGTGATCGTGTTTTGGGGAGTTTATGGTTGTAGCTTTTATTCAGAGGACATGATCTTATAGCAAGTATATCAGCTCTCGGGTTCTTCTAGCCTTTCCACTTCTTCTGAAATGGTCTCTGAGTTGTAGGTGTAGGCATTCTATTGTAAGGGTGACTGATGTCATCTTGTATCCAATGCTAAGTTGTTTTCTACATGTTAAGCAGTTGTGGATTTTTGTAATGGTTTCTGTATGTGCCAAAAATAAGTTTCTTTGCTGAGAGTGAAAGCTGCACTTATCTGTGTATATAAAGATAAATATTTAGAATGCACAAAAACTGGAACATTTCTTGTGCATTTTCATAGACACAAGGCAGTGCAAGATCTGGCACACTGGAGCTCAAGAAAAGAAAGTCAAGGTCATGGACATTACCCCAAATGCTTCTGAATCAACGTCTTTAGCTAAGACAACAGAGAATTAGAAGAGCCATGGCTTAAGATTCTTTCCAATTGTAAGCCACATAAAACTGAAACAAAGCTACTGAACACACCAGGTCCTGTGGCTAAAAATTACGGATCATATTACAGCATTCAGGGCCACTAAGTGTCATGTGGAACAAGTCATAGCAAGATGCCCTGGCTGAATATATTATTGGATACATTGACTATATTATTGAGTTACTTTCCATTTTAAATGAATATTTTATTTCATACAGATAGTATTTAAAATTTGATCTATTTCTTTCATAATCTTTTGATCATGGGTTTTTCTCTCCCCCTACTCCTCCCAGATATCAGCTTATCAGCTCCCTACTCTACCCTTCCAATTCCTCTCTCTCTCTCTCTCTCTCTCTCTCTCTCTCCTTCTTCTGTCTCAAAAAGTAAAAGAAACAACAACAAAAATAAAACAAACAAGAAATGAATAAGAAAAAAAATCCAGAACAAAACAAAAAGCCCAGCCAAAGCATAGTGTCTGTTTTGTTAGCCACGTGCTACTAGACATGTGGCTTGCCTTGGAATGTGGTTGAGATACCCAGTGACACTCCACTGGAGACAATGGTTTTCTCTTTGCCAACAGATAACAACAATATTTTAAAAGTATATCTTCTCAGTTTTAATGCATAACTGATGTGAACTAAAGGAAAGTAATAAATCTGGTTTTAAAAAAACCTACTCCAATTCTCTTCTTTAACCTTGTAATGTTAAATTTCAGTCTTTGAACTTATATTTAAAATAAGAACCCATGTTACCTGTGTTTTATTATTATATGTTCTAATATCAGGTTTCATAACTTGTCTTGACTTCTTCAGTCCCAAGCCTAGTCAAGTTGAACAGTCCATTTTATGTGACAAATTAGTTTAAATATCACCATGAAACACACCAGTTACTTGGACTGAAAAGGATCCTTTAAAAATGTCAATAAGAAAAGTGATTTTTATGGTTTATCGTTATTTGAAAATGGTGCTAAGTTTGCCAAACTTTCTTCACATAAAAGTAGTTAAAAAATAGAACATTGACAACTGTCTATGGAGTGGAAAGAAAATGGGTTTCACTGAAAATAAAATGCCCCAATGTCCTAGGGTGGCCCTGGGGCTCCTGAAGTACTTCAAAGAGGCACTTGGTTGGAGGAGTGAAAGGGATTATGGGAGCTAGAGCAGAGGGACATTTATATAGAGAAGAATGGCTTACTGTACATTATCCTCACAGAGCTAACAAATTTCTTGGTTGGTAATCATTTATAATTGCATTGCAGTCCTTTTCAGTATTAGAGGGTTTCTTCTTGCCTACCACAATGCAACCTTTGGATAATTGCTCTCAATTATCTGCAATTAGCATTTTGTTTAAACATTGTAACTGCATAAAAAACATTTTAAATGGAACCTACATCAAAGTTTACCATAGGCTTCCTTATAGAAGATATTATAAATTAGACAAGCTCATTTTTTTTTTATCAACCTTGAAGGACAACTTTTTTGAAATAAGACAGAAATCGCAGAACTCATAAAGACTGTTCAAATGTTTCCTGCATAGATTAGGAGCCTGCAGAAATCCCATACTCTACCGCTGCATCATTATAGACGAATAAAATTCTTGAGCACCCGGATCCTATAAATTCTATCCAATTAAAACTGTGGATTATTTTAAATTTGAAAGTCGTTTTCAATCATTATTTTACATTTCTGTTTTTCAATATCTTCGTTGCATTTACCCATATTTTCTCTTACTTTTACCCATTAACCTTTTATTTTTCTCCTCCCTGATGCTTGTCCAGATTGCTGCTTCAATTAAAGTTCTCAGCCCATTGACTCCTGAACCATGTGTGACAGACACCATCGCACTGTCACCCAGTTGCTCTGAAGTGTGACAGCATTGCTTTCCTCTCTGCAATTAATTTTTTCTCTCTTAAAGAGTTAAGGGCCTGTATCTTTGTTACATGTTGGGGCATCTTCTGGGTATATACCCAGGAGAGGTATAGCTGGGTCCTCAGGTAGTATTATGTCCATTTTTCTGAGGGTCCGCCATACTGATTTCCAGAGTGGTTGTACCAACTTGCA
>JAPYYD010000052.1:0-15143 GCA_028551405.1 Uromys caudimaculatus | reverse complement strand
TTTAAGGGTGTTATTCATTTCTTTCTTAAAGTCTTCTATCATCATCATGAGAAATGATTTTAAATCTGAGTCTTGTTTTTCTGGTGTGTTGGGGTATCCAGTGCTTGCTGTGGTGGGAGAGCTGGGTTCTGATGGTGCCGAGTACTCTTGGTTTCTGTTCTTTATGTTCTTACCCTTGCCTTTTGCCATCTTGTTAACTCTGATGTTAGCTGATCTTACTCTGTCTGGTTGTGGCTTGCCCCTTCTGCAGACCTCTGTGTCAATACTCCTTGAAGACCAACTCTCTCTGAGAGGTGTTTGGGTTTGGAGAGCTGTTGCACAGGGTCCGCTCTGGGGTGCTGAAAGAAATCAGAAGGAACTTGTCCCCAGCTGTCCCTTGGTTCCTATGTCCTGATGGCTCTGCAAGGGTCCCTCTTGATCCAGTGAGTTTGAACAGAAGTGGTGGTTTTGCCTGTGCTCAAAGGTGTGTCAGCACTCCTGGGATATCTGCTCTCTCCTGGAGCGTTGTGGCCCAGGCTGAGGTCCCCAGGCACAGGCCCCTGGTGGCCCAGGCAGAAGTCTCCACCCACAGATGGAAACCGGAAGGTTCAGAGGTTTTGTGTCCCTGGGTTCTCAGGCCCTGGATCCTGGCGGATCCGGGCGGGTCTGGGTGAGAGATGTTGCTCCCCTTAACCCCACTCATGGCTTTTCCAAGCTCCTGTGAGGGTAGCTTTCTCTGGCACTAGTTGGCTATGGACTCCTGGTGGCCCAGGCAGAGGTCTCCACCCACAGGTGGAACCCGGAAGGTTCTTTCTTTCCTTTTCTTTCTACCTATTTGTAGCCATTGAGAGATCTGTCAATTAGTTCACAAGCAGAAAGTGTCTTCTCCTGTATAGTTAGTTTCTCAGCAATCCTTAAATTAATAATGGTCATTTAGTATAAAACAAAACAATTAGAAAATCCAAAAGTATTAATGTACCAGTTATGAATTCTGAGTATGTTATGTATTTCTCTTTCTATTTACATTCCAGCTGTTGCCCCTACTCACTGATCCCCCTCCCACAGTCCCTCATCCCACCTTTCTCTTTGGTTCTATTTGGTTGATTTCTTCCCTGAGTTTGACTATTTTCTGCTTTCTATTCCTCTTAGGTGTGTTTGCTTCTTTTTGTTCTAGCACTTTTAGGTGTGTTGTCAAGTTGCTAGTGTAGGTTCTGGCCAATTTCTATACAAGGATACTTAGTGCTATAAATTTTCCTCTTATCACTGCCTTCATTTTGTCCCTTAAATTTGGGTATGCTGTGTCATTTTCATTGAATTCTCAGAAGTCTTTAATTTCTTTATTAGTCTGTGGTGATTTGATAGGCTGCAAGGGATTGTTTCAGTCTTCTTGTATCTGTTGAGACTTGTTTCGTGTCTGATTATATGGTCAGTTTAGGAGAAGGTACCATGAAGTTCTGAGAAGAAGGTATGTTCTTTTGCTTTAGGGTAAAATGTTCTGTATATATCAGTTAAATCCATTTGGTTCATAACCTCTAATAGTTTCACTGTTTCTTTATTTAGTTTCTGTTTCAATTTACCCTGTGAGATTAGAGTGTTGAATAGGGTGAAATCTCCCACTATTATTTTGTGGGGTTCAATGTGTGTTTTGAGCTTTAGTAAAGTTTCTCTTATGAATGTGGGTGCCCTTGTTCAGGATTTAGACTTTCTCTTGGTGGATTTTTCCTTTGATGAACATGAACTGTCTTTCCCTGTCTCACTTGATAACTTTTGGTTGGAAGTCTATTATATTGGTTATTAGAATGGCAACTCCTGCTTGTCTTGGCACCATTTGCTTTTAAGACTTTTTTCCAGCCTTTTACTCTCTCTCTCTATATATATATATCTACCAATCCAGCTCTACAGAGGATTCTAGAAGGAAAACTCCAACACAAGGAGGGAGTCTATACCAAAGGGAAAAAACAAGAAATTAATCATCTCACAACAAAACCAAAAGTAGAGAATCACATACACATAATGCCACCAATGCCAGCAATGAACGTAACAGGAACTAACAATTATCCGTCTTTAATATCTTTCAATATCAACGGTCTCAATTTCTCAATAAAAAGACCTAAGCTAACAGACTGGATATGCAAGCATGATCCAGCATTTTGCTGCATACAAAAAACACACTTAAATGACAAAGACAGACACTACCTCTGAGTGGTAATAGTCTGAGTTAGAAGCTTTTTATGCTTTGTATTTTCTTTGATCAATGTGTCAGTATCTTCTATGTCTGAGATTCTCAATCTCTTCTATTCTGTTGGTGATGCTTGCGTCTGTAGCTCCTGATCTCTTTTCTAAGTTGTCCATCTCCACGCTTGCCTCCCTTTAAGTTTCCTTTATTATTTCTATTTCCATTTTTAGTTATTGGACCATTTTGTTCAATTCTTTCATCTGCTTGATTGCATTTTCCTGTATTTCTTAAAGGGATTTATTTGTTTTGTCTTTAAGTGCTTCTCCCTGTTTGCCTGTGTTTTCCTGTATTTCTTCAAAGGAGTTCTTTATACCCTCCTTAAAGGCCTCTACCATCTTAATGAGATGGAATTTTAAGTCATTATCTTTTCAGGCATGTTAGGGTATCCAGGGCTTGCTGTGGTAGGAGAACTGGGTTTCCGTGGTGCTGAATTGCATTGGGTTCTGCTGGGTATGTTGTTGTGCTTGCCTCTCGCTATCTGGTTATCTCTGTTATTAGCTGGCCTGGATATCTCAGACTGGAATCAGTTTCCTTGGAGATAGGTAGAGCTCTGTGACTTCAGTTAGAGCCAGACCCCTTCGGAGGCAGGCAGTGCTGTCTCTGGTGTGTGTGTGGGGAGGGTTTCTATATCTCTGGTTAGAGCAGGCCTCCTGTGTCTCTTGTTAAAACAGATCTCCTGTGTTTCTGTCCAGGTTAAAGCCCTGGGAGACAGACAGGCTCTGGGCTCCAGGGGCAGGATCTGCCCCCCATTGCATATGGACGTGCAAACTGGAAGGACAAGCCCCTGGTTAAGGCACACCTCCTCCATCCTTGGTTATTGAAGACCTCCTGGGAGACAGGCATGTTGTGTTCCTGGTTACTGCAGACCTTTGGGGACAAGGCAAGCTGTGGGTTGTGGGAGGGTGTTGGCCCACTAATCTGACCCTGGGAGAGAAGCAGATCAGAAAGAAGGTGGCGCTTGGCAGGGCATGTAGGGCCTGAGTCAGCAGGGCTGTGTGTGTACCAGCTGGCCTGAATATTTGAGTGGGAATGTCACCTGTATCCCTGGTTACTGATGGACCTCCTGGGAGGCAGGCAGGCTATAGGGTGTGAGAAGGTATTGGGTTGCTAATCTGGCCCAAGTGGAAAAGCACACCAGAAGGAATATCTAGTACATATTGCTTGATTAATGTTAGGCTAATCTTAAATGCCTAAGTTCAAGTAATTCTTTTTTTTTTTCCTTCCTAAGTAGTTGGTAATACAGATTGTAAATTAAAAAAAAAAATGGCAAAATGAATATTGAAACTGACACTACTGAAATACAGTGGTCCAGTTGGTTTGTAAGGTCCTCAAAAACATCAAAACAAAACTACTGTGATTTTGCACTCTTCATCATAGCTAAGTTGTGGAGTCAGACTGGAAAAGTGAAAGTGGAATTTTTAAGCTAATACTTAAATAAGTTGAAGAAATGGATAAATATGTACACCTTATAACTAATACATTTAATCAAGAGGATATAAAGAATATAATCAAAGTCATTTAAAAGCATGAGATCAAGGTACTCATAAAATGTTACTCAACAATTACAGCTCATGGGAAAACATGACCAATACCAGGTTCAATTAAAATTTTAAGGCACTAACACATAGACAAGTGGAAAAGAAGAAGGGCATAGAGTTGGTTTGGAAGGTCCTCAAAAACATCAAAATAAAACTACTGTGATTTTGCACTCTTCACCATAGCTAAGTTGTGGAGTCAGACTGGAAAAGTGAAAGTGTTTGCAGTGGTATCTTTTGAGAGTAAAAGACATAGGAAAATGTAGATAAGGGAACTCAGAAAAGTAAAGGTGCTCAAAAAAGTTAAGGAAGCTCAGAAAAAGCAAAGAAAGAGAGAGAGAGAGAGAGAGAGAGAGAGAGAGAGAGAGAGAGAAGAAGAAGAAGAAGAAGAAGAAGAAGAAGAAGAAGAAGAAGAAGAAGAAGAAGAAGAAGAAGAAGAAAGAAAAGAGAAAAATTAAAGAGAAAACAAGAAAAATGGAGCAGGGAAATAGTAGCTTGCTTCTGTAAATATGCTTATAGATATGCTTAGAATATGGGGAGCTAAGATAAGCCAGAAGAAGTTGCTTATGTTTTTCAATTTTGTAGAGGAAGTATGGCCTTGGTTCCCCAAAGAAGGAACCATAAATTTAGAAACCTGGATAGAGATAGGACAAAAATTGTATGATAATTATGACACTCATGGGCCTGAGAAAAATCCCTGTTGACACTTTTAGCTTGTGGGCTTTAATTAAGAACTGCTTGGACCCTAGACATGAGAAGGAAAATGTCCTAGCAATGTTAGATCCTCTAGCAGTGATTACTAATATGCCCAAATTAAGTAAAGATAGTGCTACCTAGCCAACTGCCCCTCCTCTTTATGAGGATATTAAAAAGGCTATAACAAGACTGAAAGAGGATCCCTATGATCCTGAAGAAGAAGACTTAGAGAAAGAAGCAGCAAAATAGGTTTTTGCAGTAACTCACAGACATAAGGACAAGGATGAACAGAAGGAGCAACTTCAACAATCCATACAGAAAAATTTTTTAGAGAAGTTACAGATTGAAGAAAAGGAGGAGGAGGAGGAGGAGGAGGAGGAGGAGGAGGAGGAGGAGGAGGAGGAGGAGAGATCATCAATCCTAATATTATAGCAGGTCTAAATCCACCTATGAAGAGATAGGATCCATTAGTGGCATTGATGTACCCTGAGATGGAGAGGTGCTATTTCCCTCAATAAAAAAACTATATCCCCATTGCAGGCAGAATTGCAGTGTGCACTAGATCAAGGAGAGGATCTATAAGAATTACACTGGGCAATCTTGTTAGAATTAATCAACCTATACTTTTTAAACAATTGAAGGAATTAAAAGCTGCATGTGCCCAATATGGACCTAATGCTCCTTTCACTGTGGCTATACTTGAGAATTTAGCTGCAAATGCTTTACCTCCTGGTGACTGGAAACAGCTGGCTAGAGCGTGCTTAAGTGAAGGGGATCGTGCTTTGGAAAACAGAAATTTTCTGAGCATTGACAAATAATTGCTGAACTGAATGCCTGTGCTAATAATGCTGGAGTAAATTATGAAATCCTAACAGAGAAGGGAAATAAGCAGAGATATCCAAGCAGTTGATGTGTAAGCCTGGAGTATATGCATAGATTAGCACTGCTGCAAAAAATGCTTGGAGTGCCTTACCTACAAAAGGAATACTTCATTAAGACTTATCAGAAACAAGACAAGAGCCAGATGAGCCTTTTCAGGAATTTGTGGATCAACTCCTGAAAGCTGCTGGCAGAATTTTTCATGATTCTGATGCTGGCCTTTTACTAGTAAAGCAACTAGCCTATGAAGATGCAAACCCTGCTTGTCAAGCAGCAGTTTGACCACATAGAAAGAATGGAGATATTCTGAATATATCCATTTATGCATGGATATAGGACCATCCTGTACTGAAGGATGGCTACTGCGTTGAAGGGAAAAAACTACTAAACAAATTTTGTTTCAGCAACAAAAGTCTCAAGATTTTCTTAGATATCCACATGTATATAGATCATTATATAGATGATATATTGTTATCTGACAAAAATGAAGGTTCTTTGCTGCAAGCCTATACCCAATTACAACAGACATTGAAAGAAGAAGGGTTGGTTATTGCTCCAGAGAAAATTCAGCATGAGCTCCCCTATAAGTATATAGGACACCAATTATATTCAAAAACTATTTATCTCAAAAAGTACAGCTGAGAAAAGATAAAAACTTTAAATGATTTTCTGAAACTATTAGGAGATATAAATTGGTTTAGACTATTCTTAAAGATAACTACAGGAGAATTAAAGCCATTATTTGATATCTTAAAAGATTTTGATCCTTTTACTCCATTGTCTATAACTGAGGAAGGATGTTGACCATTATTTATAGTCAAAATGTTTATAGAACAACAAGTAATTTATTATGTTGACTATGTTAGGCCCTGGGGAACTTATATTTTAACCACTATGCATACACCTATGGTGGTATTGTGGCATAATGGACCCTGGCTTTGGGCACATCTACTGATCTTTCCTTCTAAAGTAACTATTCCTTACTATGAACTAACTGCCATGTAAGTGCAACTATCAAGGGAAGAATCATGCCAATATTTTGGAAAGAATCCAGTTGAAATCCTTGTACCTTGACTAAATTGCAAATTGATTGGCTCTATCAAAATATGGATATTTGACCTATGGTATTTGCTAATTTTTCAGGTAAAAATTGATAATCATTATCCTTGCCATAGTTGTTACAATTTGCTAGTCTTCATGAGTTTGTATTTGCCCATAATTTGAGCATCACTTCTATAAACAAGCTGCTTTAGTCTCTGATGGATCCTCTAATGGAAGAGCTGCCTATATTTTGGATTCAAAAAAGGTAAATTGGAAATTTGAACCTGCATCTGCTCAGGTCACTGAAATAAAAACTGTTACAGTTGAGTTCAAACTTTTGGAACAGTCTCCTTTTAATTTATATACAGATAGCCGATACACTGCTTGAGCTTTATCAATGCTGGAGACGGTCTCTTATGTAAATTGTAACAGTTGTCAAATTTTACAATTGTTTCAGCAAATTAAATCAAGTATGAGGAACAGAAAGTATCCATATTATGTAGGACACATTAGGACACATACATCCCTGGACCCGTGTCTTGGAAATTCAGCAGCAGATATATTAACTTGAGTTGTTGCCATTTCTCTAACAAAGAAATTGTTCAACAATCACATACTCTTCATCATCAAAATAGCAACAATTTAAAAAGGCAATTTCAAATTTCTCAAGAAGCTGCTCAAGCCATTGATAAACAATGTCCTAAAGGCCCACAACATCTTTCTATACCCAATTATAGTGTGAATTCATGAGGACTATTGCCAAATCAACTTGGCCAATAGGTGTTACTCATATCCTTAACTTTGGGAAGCTAAAGTATACTCATGTCACAATAGATACATATTCAAGATTCATATGTGTATCTGTCTTGAGAGGAGAAGCTAGTAAACATGTTATAACTCACTGTTTAAAATTCTTCACTATTTTAGGTATCTCGAAAATATCATCCTGAGCGAGGTACCTCAGTCACAAAAGAACAAACATGGTATGATTCACTGATAAGTCAATATTAGCCCAAAAGTTCAGAATACCCAAGTTTCACTGGAATGAGAGTGAGGTCCCAGATGGAGGAGTTGGAGAAGGGATGAAGGAGCTGAGGGAGTTTGCAGCCCCATGGAGGGAGCAACAGTGTCAACTGGCCTGACCCCCCCAGTCATCCTGGAGTTTGGACCACCAACCAAAGAATACACATCAAGGGACCCATGACTCGGACCACATATGTGGCAGAGAAGGGCCTTGTTGGCCATCGGGGAGGAGAGGCCCTTGGGCCTGAGGGTGTTAGAGACCACAGTAAAGGGGAATGTCAAGGTGGGAATATGGGAGTGAGTGGGCAGGTGGGTGGGAGGTGGAATACCCTCATAGAGGCAGGGGAGGGGGAGGGGATGGGAGTTTCCAAAGAGGAGACCTAGAAAGGGGGAAACATTGGAAATGTAAATAAAGTATCAAAAAAAAAGTTGACAGTGGCACTGGATATACTAGTAAAGCCTTTCAAACCTTTTGTCAGCAATTCAATATTGTCCACAAAAGAGAAATTCCCTATAATCCATAAGGGCAATGAATTGTGGAAAGATCTTATGGAATACAGAAACAACAATTGCTAAAGTTAAAAAAGGGGTTAGTATATCCCCTACACCATATAACTGTCTTCATCATGCTCTATTTTATATTTTCTGACATTGGATGCAGCAAATAAATCAGCTGCTGAACTTTTCTGGCATCCTCAAACTCAACATAACTTTTTTTATGTTAACTGGAAAGATTGTATGACAGGATTATGGCATGAGTCTGAACCCAGGTAGCTATGGGGATGAGGCCCCATGTGTGTGTGTTTTTTTTTTCACTAGATACTGAAGGAGTGTGGTGGCAACCAGAGTGATTGGTGAGACATGCTGGGACAAAGAATGATGCTGACTGTGACCTTGCTGAGTACTCTGCCAGAAGCCAACAAGGAGAAGCTAAAAACTAGTAGGCAATCTTCCTGAGATGGTTCTTCCATGACCGAGAAGAATTTCATTTTAGGAAAGATTCCTGCTATTAATATGCTTTTCCTGTTATTATTAAATATATATAACAATCATTAGCCCACCCTTTTGAGCAGATCTCTGCAGAACAATGAAGATGTACTGTTTTCTAGTGATGTTACATAAAAAAGAGATGATTTCTTTATTCTTAATGATGAGCCTATAAGACTTCCTAAAATTATATTAGTAATTATTAAGCACTTTTATAACAGGACTGCTATTAAGTCCTTTCTGATGTCAAAACTGCATTGAGAACTCTGCCCATAGTCAAGTGTCATGAGGTAATTGCTTCTGAGATAGCAATCACACATCTACAATTTAAACCACATTCCAAGAGGTTGTAAAACAATTAACCAAAGGTCATAAAAAGGGAACTAATGATTTTCTATAAATGTAAGGAGAGAAGATAAAATTTGACTGGATTTATCTATACAAAACCTCATTAACACCTTAGTCACAAAAATTATGCTTTTTAACTCTCCATGAACCTGTAGACAGATGATAAATGTTTAGCCAGATAATTACTCTTAATGGATATACTTGTAAACATTCTCTTTTGTAAAATTATTCAATTTATGATTTGAATTTATGTGTAAACTTGTGGTGAACTTTTTACCATGTAATCATGTATTCTGAAAGAAGTATAAGTACTAAGGACAAAGAGAAGAGACAGAACAGAACTCAAGAACTTGGAAGTAAAGGCTTAACTTTTGAAGCAAAGCATTGAGATTGTTACATCAGAGCAGGAGGAAAGAGCAAGATTAGGAGACAAGAGCAGAGAGAACTTTTTAAAGAACAAGAGAGAACTTTCTTAGAGAACTTTTTCAAGAACTTTTTAGAGAGAACATTTTAGAGAACTTTGTAGAAACGTTTTTGAGAACTAGAGAACTTAGAAATAAAGGCTAAAATCATTTTTTTAATTTATTTTTTTACACTCCGGATTTTATTCCTCCCCTCCCCCTTGTCCACCCTCTGACTATTCCACACCCCATACCTCCTCCCCACTCCCCTGACTCCATGAGGATGTCTCTACTCCCCAGCCCCCACCCCACCTGACCTCTAAGTCTCTTGAAGGTTCATCTCTGATTGAACACAAACCCGGCAATCCTCTGCTGTATATGTATTGGGGCCACAAATCAGCTGGTATAGGCTGCCTGGTTGGCAGTCTAGTATTTGAGAGATCTTGGGAGTCCAGATTAATTGAGATTGCTGGTCCTCCTACAGGGTCGCCCTCCTCCTCAGCTTTTTTCAGCCATTCCCTAATTCAATCGCAGAGGTCAGCAGCTTCTGTCCATTGGTTGGGTGCAAATATCTGCATCAGTCTCTTTTTGCTGCTTCTTGGGTCTTCATGATAGGTCCCTTTTTGTGAGTGCTCCATAGCCTCAGTAATAGTGTCAGGCTTTGGGGTGTCCCTTTTTCTTCCTGCAACTTCAACTAGAAGGCTGGAAGTTAAAGCTGTAGTTCCTGTGGAGATAGAACAAAGACTACTTTATTTAATCCCCTGCTGTTTTAAGATGAGGTGCTAATGCCAGAGAATGCAACTTCTGGCCTCAGAGGAACTCAGGAAAGTTAGCTACAGCAACAAAGTGACTTAAACTTAAGATAAGTAAATGTTTTATTATTAAATAGCAACCCTAAATATCTCACAGGACCAAGTCTTGCCCCTGCCAACACTCTTCTCCCTCTGCTGTCTCAAGAGGGACCAAGAAAACACAAAAGCTAGAGCCGGTCTCCAGTAGTGCTACAATGGTGATGACAAGGAAGCTGTATTGGGCATATGTTCCTGACCCATCTTTGTTACATCCTTCTATATAGTCAAAGAGAGGAGTACTTGTGACCTTTAATAAGCCTCAGCTGTTAGGATGTCCTTGGTCTGAGAGTAAAAAGTATTCTAAATTGGTGAATTACACTGCTACAAGTCAAGGCTTGCATATTTGTTTTACTAGAAATAGTATCAATGTTGGATGTGTTTCTGTGTACTCTCAGACTTGGGAGAAGAATATGTCTAAGACTTTAGTGCAAAGCATTAAGATGGGAACGCCTATATTTCAGACTGGACAAGCTGCCCTCCCTCAGGCTTTTAGACCTTGCGGGACAGAGACAATGGAAACTGTGGAAACTGCTTTCAAAAAATCAGTCAAATAGAGAAGTTGTTATACTGACCTTCCTCTTTCCTTTAATGTGTCTGTTTATACCAACTCAATCATGGAACTGGTCTGGAAATCAATCCAATATTGGACAAAAGGAAATGACAATGGGCATTTGGTTCTGGACTTTTTCAGAAACATATTTAGAAATTGGCAGCTCCCTTGTGTGATGTTACGTTTGATGTGGATAAAAATGGAAAAGGTTCTGGGGTAATGGTAAATGTAACATTCTGTGTTACCCCACCTAATTGGGAATGTTACCATTGTTATTGACTCTGATAATGAGTTCATGTTTCTTGTATTAATTATCTTTTGTCAAATTGTGTTTCTTCACTGTATAATGGTCAATATATAATGGTAGAAAATCAACAAGATTTTATGATTCCTGTAAATTTATCTAAACCCTGATATGCTTTAAAAACAAAAAAAAACTTACAGATATTGGAAGAATTAGATCACACTTTGGCAAGGAGCAAACGTATGGTTGGTCTGATCATTGCCTGTGTTGTTGCTCTCATAACTCCTATAGCCAGTGCTACTATTTCTGCATTAGCTTCAGTATAAGAGTTAAAAACAGCTAGTTTTGTTAATTATTTTCAGAAAATGTAACCAATGCCCTGACCATGCAAAAAGATTTGGATAGATGACCAAAACAAAGAATTGACACATTCTATGATATAATGCAGATCATGGGAGATGAGGTACAAGGAATGAAAGTCAGGAGCCATTTGGAATGTCATGCTCAATATATATGGATTTGTATAACTCCACAAATATATAATGATGGTCAGCATGATTGTGTCCAGAGTAAAAGAGTACCTTCAAGGTATATGGCATAATAATAATAATACTTCTTTAGCTTTATTAGCATGCATAAGGAGGTTGTAAGTTTAAGAAATGTAAACCCTTTGTCTTTTGATGCTGCTAGCATTGCAAATGATATTCTGAAAAGTTGTAAGCTGTTTTTCCTTCATGGTCTGCATTTATATCTCTCTGATTGGGCATAGCAGGACTTGGCTTTATGATCTTTTTTATGACATCCTATTACCTGCAAGAGGAATCTTCAGAACTTTTACAGATGTCAAAGCAGAATTACATAAATTCAAGTTCCATTGTGTTCCCTAGCAGAAGTCTTCCCTAGCAGAAGTTGGTAGTCAATGACGGGTAAGACCATATTGTCAACCTTCTCGACCTAAGACAGGCCATGATTATTCAAGTGCCCATAACAGGTAAGAGCTGTGTTTTCAGATGACAACCTAAGACAGGCACAACTTTCTGCTCCATGACTCATAAGGTACACAGCTCTTATAGTAAAAAAGACATGTAAGATTCTCCCAAAGGTGAATCAACCTAAGACAGGACATGAATGCTAGGATTCATGTTCTAATGGCAGGTGAGGTCCACACTTCTTGAGGGCATGCCTAAGACAGGCAGTCTTTCTGAGCCAATAGCTAAGACAGCTCTGGTTTGTATAGATAAATAAAAGGGGGACATGTGGGAAGCACAACTGGAGTTAATGTTGGGTGATTTCTTGCCTGTGATTATTTATGACTGAATCTGTCAAAATCTGTCTTTGTTTTTAGTTAAGATGTGTTATTTTCTGCCAAGTTCACCTGCTTACACATACATCCTACAGAGACTGTCCAAGCCTGAAGGAAATGGTCTTAGTAAAACATAGATGTTGTGTACCATAAACTCACCATATAAGCATTTGTGGCCATTTTTAACTTCCTAGAATTGGCCATGCCTTCTGTCCTTGCCTTTAAAAAACACTGGGAAAATACACTCACTGCTGGAGTGGTATTTACCAGCAGCCCTCCCATATCTGTCTCTTTCATCTTCTTTCTGCCTTTCCTATAATAATCCTCAGTTATGGTTTTCATGTTGACTGACCAATAGACTCTGGCATTTTGCTCTTTTAATTAACTTATTGAAGATGGGTGGATGAACCTGGCTTGTCAGGGTTTATGGACGTGACTTCCATAAGTCTGTGAAAAAGCACGAGCTGTGAGGAAACTTTGTTGTTCAGAAATGCAAGTATCTATACATTGTTGCATTGTCAATGTGGGTGTAGTCTTGCTTGATGCCTTCATGCTGGCTCAGCTGTATTCTGGTCTGTAGAAAGCTAAAAGGAAATTAAAGTGCATGTGTTGAGTATTTTAAGTCCAGTACAGAAGTGACTGTTCTAGTTCTATTCATATTTTATTGGCTCAACCCACTCAACTGTGAGTGGGTCCAAGAGTATATATAGCAGAATCAAGGCTGCCTTTCTATCATGTACTTTGGCTAGGACTTGGATGCTTCTAACCATACAGAAATTTGGAAATTATAATATGGGGGATTTTTTTTTAATTTCTCTCTTACTGAGATACCATGACTTACTGTTTCTTCTTCTTGGAAAAGAAACCAGAAGCATAGGACAATAATGTCATCAGTTATGTGATTGCTCTGAAAGTTATTGCAAGCTGTGAAGCATTTGATGTTAAGAATCTGATAATCATTTTGGTGATTATTGGCCTAATTTCTGCTGCTTAGGAAACTTAATGCTATGTTTTAAGAATAACTTTGCTTAATTCTCCCCTTACTCCAAAAAGCATTTGTTTAAAAAGAGTCAAAATAAAATGTATTCCTTATCCAGGACATCTGTTAGTAATATTTCATTAACTTAGATGTGTGGCAGAGTCCATCTTAATGAACCATAACTATAATTTAAGCTGACTGCTTGTGCAGCAGAACAATACTTTTAACAGATGATATTTACAATAACTGAGTCTACATATTACCTTGCTGAGAAGTCAGTAAGAAAGCAGCAACATAAATCTGGTAATTCAGCCCTATCTTTGACATTCAAACAAAACTGCTGAAGAAGAGACAAGTACAAATTCTACTCCCCATTTGGCAGAAGACACTGCATTTAGCACTTAACACACACACACACACACACACACACACACACACACACACACACACACACACACACTTGGTGTTATAGAGAATTCCTGACTGAATCTAGGCCTTTGAATCACATATTAGGAGATGTTTCCTGTTGCCTCATTGCTTCAATTAGACAGTGATGCTGATGACATCTTTTTTATTTTCACATTCTCTCTTCTAGTAAATTCACTTATGGAACAAGAAAAGGAATTAGTCAAATTCTGTCTTTGCTAATAGATGAAAGTCTTTATAAGGCAAACAGATCTGATACCTTCACAGTAGAGAGCTGAAGTCTAAGTAAATTATGAAATACTTAATTAAATATAAAGAGAAAGAAAGAAAATACCAAGGCAAGGGATGTTCAGGATTTCAGAGTAAAAGTGATGCTATAAAGAGAGCCAAAAATATCAACAATTTCTTATAAAAACAAACCAATGGGGTTTAATGAAGAATAAAGAGAGGAAGAAGCTCCATTGGCGGCTGGGGACCTCAGCTTGGGCCACAGGGCTCCATAGCCAATTAGTGCCAGGAGAAAGCTACCCTCCCAGGAGCTTGGAAAAGCTGGGAGTGGGGCCAAGACAAGCTCGACAGCTCACCAGGGACCGCCCCGAACCTGTGAGACACAGGGACTGAGATAGGCGGGCATAGAAACCCCCTAGATCCCATCGGCGGCGGCAGGAGACCTCCCCCTGGACCACCAGGGTTCCATAGACAAGCAGCACCAGGGAGAAAGTTACTCTCCCAGGAGGGCAGAAAAATCCTGAGTGGGGACAAAACGAGCCCCAGTGCTCACTGATTCTGCCCAGAAACTGTGGACCACAGAGACTGAGGGAGAGGAACTTCTGGTCTCCATTGGTGGCTGGGGACCTCAGCTTGGACCACAGGGCTCCATAGCCAATTAGCGCCGGGAGAAAGCTACCCTCCCAGGAGCTTGGAAAAGCCGGGAGTGGGGCCAAGACAAGCTCGACGGCACACCAGGAACCGCCCCGAACAAGGGAGACACAGGGAATGAGGTAGGTGGGCATAGAAACCCCCTAGATCCCATTGGCAGTGGCAGGAGACCTCTGCCTGGGCCACCAGGGTTCCATAGCCAAGCAGTGGCGGGGAGAAAGTTACTCTCCCAGGAGTGTGGAAAAAACACCTCTCAGAGAGAGCTGGTCTTCAAGGAGTATTGATACAGAGGCCTGCAGGTGGGAAAAGCCATAGCTAGACAGAGTAAGAACAGCTAACATCAGAGATAACAAGATGGCAAAAGGCAAGGGCAAGAACCTAAGGAACAGAAACCAAGAACACTTGGCATCATCAAACCCAGTTCTCCCAACACAGCAAGCCCTGGATACCCCAATAGGCCAAAAAAGCAAGACTCCGATTTAAAATCATTTCTCATGATGATGATAGAAGACTTTAAGAAAGAAATACCCTTAAAGAAACACAAGAAAACAGAGGTAAAGAACTAGAAGCCCTTAAAGAGGAAACACAGAAATCCATTAAAGAATTACAGGAAAACACAATCAAACAGACAAAGGAAATGAACAAAACCAACCAGGAGCTAAAAATAGAAATAGAAACAATAAAGAAATCACAAAAAGAGACAACCCTGGAATTAGAAAACCTAGGAAAGAGATCAGAAGTCATAGATGCAAGCATAACCAACAGAATACAAGAGATAGAAGAGAG
>JAPYYD010000051.1:0-42113 GCA_028551405.1 Uromys caudimaculatus | reverse complement strand
GGAGTTTGCAGCCCCATGGAGGGAGCAACAGTGTCAACTGTCCTCCCCCCCCCCCCCCCGTGTCCTCCTGGAGGCTGGACCAACAACCAAAGAATACACATGGAGGGACCCATGGTTCGGACCACATATGTGGCAGAGGAGGGCCTTGTTGGCCATCAGGGGGAGGAGAGTCCCCAGTAAATGGGAATGTCAAGGTGGGAATACAAGGGAGTGGGTGGGCGGGTGGGTGGGAGGTGGAATTCATAGAGGTGGGGAGGCGGAGGGAATAGGTGGCTTCCAAAGAGGTGACCTAGAAAGGGGGAAACATTGGAAATGTAAATAAAGTATCAAAAAATAATAAAAAAAAAAAGATGTAAATTTAAAGAAAGAACTAAATTACTAGATTTTCTTAGACAATATTAAATTACTATAAATTATATAGTATAAATATTATATTACAAAAATTATTAATTTTTCAAATGAAGATACATTGTACACCTATATAAAATCTTCAAAGAATATAATATAAAAGGATATGCTTCTACCAAAATAGAACTAAAAACCTTCATTCAATCTGGAATTGGTATTCTAAAATAGTTACACATGGCTTCACATTTTGTTGTGAAATACTGAAAGTTTGTTGCTATGCTTAGGTGAGTTGGGATACAATGCAGCTATAATTCCTTAGATGCCACAGTTTACAATTCTTTTTGCAGTTCTGTAAATTATTGAAATCATCATGTATATTTTCCAACAAAAATATATAAGTATAGCCTTTAAGTTGTTTTTCATGTAAAGTTCTGGCATATTTATAATAAACATTTATTTAATTATTTTTTTAAAAATCTAAAGGAAATTATTTACTAAAGGCCTAATAGTGTTAAGTGGAGAAGACTCTTGTAAATTAGGGCTGAATCCCAATTCTGCCTGGTATCCTGTGTTGCTATGTGACTTTGAGTCAGTCACTTAACTCTTTCAGTTGCCTTATCTGTCACAGGAGACTCATGAGAACACACACTTTTCAGTTTAAGAGTTAAATGAGCACATCTACAGAACTATATCAGAGCCAAATGGCACATGGCAGACATTATAAATCGCCAGCCATCTTTGACACTGTACCATTATAGCTGTGATCTTTACTGAATATAAGATGCTATAATTGCTGCTTCCTCACAAATGTGGATATACATGTTTCTTGATGCTTTCTTTAGTAAATAATAGTATATTTGCAATTTTGAACACAATTTTTCAGGCTTTATCATTGAAAACAGCCAAGCAGTAACACTTAAACTCTGAAAATGACAGCAGCTGAAACTTGGGATCTAACTGGGAAAGCGAGTAAATATGCACCCACAATGGCTTGGAGCAATTTGATAAACACTACACATGATTTGAGGTGAGCAAATGCAAAGAGGTTATTTTCTTTCTATGACTTGACCAAGAAACACATATCTGCCTTATTCTCTGTTGTTTTACTTACATTCTATGGCTGTGAAGAGACAGGGTGACCAAGGTAAACTTTTATAAAGAAAGCGTTGAAATGGAGGCTTGCTTATAGTTTCAGAGGGTTAGTTTATTATCATCACAGTGGGGAGCACGGCAACAGGCATGGTGCTGAAGGGACAGCCGAAAGCTTCCCGTTTTCTTTTAATTATGATTCTTTAATCTTTTTTATCACCCAGTCATTATCCCCCTCCTGGTCTACCCTCTGACCGTCCCTCATCTCATACTTCCTCCCCCATCTCCAAGAGGATGCCCACACTCACCGCACCACTCCCTGGGGTCTAATGTCTTTGGAGGGTTAGGTGCCTCTTCTCTCACTAAGGCCAGACCAGGCAGGCCTCTGCTGCATATGTGTCGGGGGAGGGGCTTATATCAGCTGGTATATGCTGCTTGGTGGGTGGCTCAATGTCTGAGAGATCTCAAGGGTCCAGGTTAGTTGAGACTGCTCGCCTTTCTATGGAGCTGCCCTCCTCCTCAGCTTCTTCCAGCCTTTCCCAAGTTCAACCACAGGAGTCCCCAGCTTCTGTCAATTGGTCCAAGTATCTGCATCTGACTCTTTCAGCGGCTTGTTGGGCCTGTCGGAGAGTATCATCCTGAGTGGGGTAACTCAGACCCGAAAAGACATGCAAGGTATGTATTCACTAATAAGTGGATATTAGCCGATAAAGTATAGAAAACCCAGGATACAATCCACAGAACTGGAGCTTTACATTGGTGAGCTGTAGGAAGTAGGCAGAGAACTGGAGCCTGGCATAGGCTTTAGAACCCCCCAAAGCCCAACCCCAGTGACACACCTCATCCAACAAGGACACACTTCCTAACCTTCCAAACAGTTTATCACCTGGGGACTAAGCATATAAAAATAAGCCTATGAGGGCGTTCTCATTCAAACCACTCCAACTGTCTTATATCTCGTTTCGTAAGATACACCAAACCTCATGGCCCTCTCTATGCCTTTGCTCCCATGAATTTCATGGCAAGGGAAGTCCTGTTTTCTAAATATTCCTGGGTAGATTCCTCCAATGTAAAGACTGTAACTTAAATTTCATCTCTTCAGAAAGCACACCCTAATCAGCTTTGTATTAATCTCACTGTTGCCTAGATATGTTCCTCCAGCTATTTCACTGACTTCTCTTCATCTTCTTCCTTCCCCGTCAATAAACTACAGGTTCCATGAAAGCACAAGTACCCCAGCTATTAGTGTGTAGCTAATACTAGCTATGTCTAACAAGTCTACTCATTTAGGACAGTTACGGCTAAATATTCTTTACTACAATCCTTAAGCAGTAATAAAGCCCTTTGAACTCAGAACAAAAGCTTTACTCTAATGATTTTTTTAAATCTCCTATCAATAACACTATATTAATATGTTTCAAAGATGCTCTGAGTGGCCCTTGAGAAAGATAATGGAGTGATTAAGAGCCAGTTGTCTGGCTAACCAAACTGTGGAAGCAGCAAAGCCCTCCAGCCACAAGATTATGCTGAAGCTCTTCAGCCACTCTAGCTGCCGAAGGGCAAGTGATCAGTCAGAATTGTATTTATCTAAAATCAATTCAAAACATTTAAGCATTGGCTACCAGTTTATACTTCACCCCACTGAAAAGGAAAGTATTTCTATTTGTGCTTGAGTTTAAATTATTCTTATTATATGTGGATAAAAATTATGAACAAAATAGTATGTGAATCACTATCATTAAATTTAAAGTCCAGTTCATGCTGAGCATATTTTCTTTCTTTACATTCTAGTTATACAGGTAACATAAAGAAACTTGTTGCCAAATACTAAAGTTGTAGTTATAACAAATCTGTATATTTGCTTTGGATCAATTTCATTTTCAGTGGATATGGTAAAGTAAAACACACACACACACACACACACACACACACACACACACACACACACACACAAAATACATTTCTTCAGCAATGCTTTGAAATGGGGCCAAGATCTTTCCTTGGCATGTGGGTTGACTGGAGTTTATAGTCATCCTTCCTGCCTAAACCACACTAATAAAGGAACATTTATGATGTCCTGTTACAGCTCTGTACTGGCTAGTTTTGTGTGTCAACTTGACACAAGCTGAAGTTATCACAGAGAAGGAGTTTCAGTTGAGAAAATACCTCCATGAGATCCAGCTGTAAGGCATTTTCTCAACTAGTGATCAAGGGGGGGAGGGCCCCTTGTGGGTGGTACCATCCCTGGGCTGGTAGTCTTGGGTTCTATAAGAAAGCAGGTTGAGCAAGTCAGGAGAAGCAGGCCAGTAAGAAACATCCCTCCATGGCCTCTGCATCAGCTCCTGCTCCTGACCTGCTTGAGTTCCAGTCCTGACTTCCTTTCGTGATGAATGGCGATGTGGAAGAGTAAGCTGAATAAACCCTTTCCTTCCCAACTTGCTTCTTGGTCATGATGTTTGAGCAGGAATAAAAACCCTGACTAAGACAAGCTCTTTTAAAAGTAGTTTGAAAACTTGATGCATAATATTCTTGCATTTAAATATTTTGTGCTATCCAGTGTATTAAAGGCTGTTTTGTGTATATCTAACTTAATTACATTTACTTATTTATTTAGGTTACATACTGACCAGTTTTCCCTCCCTCCTCTTCTCCCAGTCCCTCCACACAACCACCCATCTCACCTCCTCCACCCCCCCCACCCCCCCACCTCCCCCCCCCCCGCTCCATCTGCTTCTCCTCTGTTTCTCTTTAGAAAAGGGCAAGCCTTCTACAGATATCAACCAGCTATGGCATATCAAGTTTCAGTAAGATTATCCTTCATCTATTAAGGCTAGACAAAGCAACACAATAGGAGAAAGGGGTCCTTGTCACAGTAGTATCACCTAATAAATTAGCCAAAATGAAGCAGTTACAGACATGTTCTATCTGAACGTGTTAGAAAACATCACTCGACCTCTTTGTAAGCAAACTTCAATGTTGATAGACTCTCCCTGGATAAAAGAAACAAGCCTAGGAAGCAGCAGGGAGTCAGCCAGGAGGGATGCCCCTCATGTAACACAGGACAAGTGAGAGGAGGATACACGAGCAGAGGGAGAGCTTGGCAGAGACCACTTCATCTGAACAGGTATGATCCTGTACTGAATCTGTCCAAGGAATTCTGAGATATCTCACATTTGATGGGTCTTGAAAGGTAAGAATTTTCAGGTCAAACAAAATTAAAGTAACATAAAAGAGGTACTGAATAAAATCCGTACTTTATATAATCCTATCTGTTTGCATTTCTCTTCCTCAGCACATGCATATGGAATGAAACCGGACAGAAAGCCAATAAACACACTGCAAGAAACGAGTATCACATGCCAAGGTCTGGATTAGACTGGAGATGTCTGCAATTTAACTCCATCCCTTCACTGAAAGAATCAAACACAGCCTCTGTACTGTATCAGTCTGTGTCTCTCACCCATGTCAAACTGTTAGTAGCTTGGAAGGATTAAATAAACAACTTTCCTAAGCCCAATCTTTAAGCTTCAATGATAAATGTCATTACTGAATCATCATTATAATGAACCAAATGTGATATAACCACAAAATACAACACAGAAGAAATAAAACTGCACAGATTTTTCTCTAAACTTGTTAAGGATGACCATTAAATTCCACTTTCCTCTGACAGCAGTGATTTAGTTGATAGCTAAAAATGCAGGAAAATAAACCATGTGCTCTATCTCCTTTCCTCTGTGCCTCCTTATTTATGATGCCGTAACTCTGCGACCGTGAACAACGGTCGTGAATATTATAGATGGCAGCAAAGTCAACACTAGCCAATAAATGCATGTCTTATCAGAGAATAACAAAGTTACTAGTGAGGCTTAGGTTCTGGGAAAACAACATATAAATCCACTGGAAGTCTTCAGATAGGAATCTGTGCATCTTAACTATTTAACATGCCTAATATATATGTTAAATAGATAACTGGATATGTCAGCATGCATAATTCATTCTAAAGCCATTAACTGGATGTTCAAATTATGTTGATATGTCTTCTTAGAAGTAGATCTGTGAGTACTATTAGAGGCAACACAGACCAAGAGAGCTTTTGTCTTCTTAGAAGTAGATCTGTGAGTACTATTAGAGGCAACACAGACCAAGAGAACTTTTGGAAACCAAGTGAATAATCCAAACATATTTATTCTAAATAAGTACCAGAGGAAAAAATTAAATTTAAATGATTTGTTTTGCCTATATTATACACAAATCTATCAAAAAATCATTATGTATCTTAGACCAACTCATTTCCTTAGAAAATCATTTCCTGTAGATTAATACATTTTTGTAAAAATATCTTCAAAATAAAAGTATACTTTCAATGAACATGAAGTATGCTTGAACATTATATAAAATCTTTTAAAGGCCACAAGAAAATTGAACATTTTGCCTAAATAAAAACTCTTGTATAGTTTATTATTCAGTATAAAATAAGCATCACTTTCCAAATTGGGGTCTCCTCATCCATACAAAAATTAATCACAATTCTACATGTTAACAATGAACATGTGAACAACAGTATTTAGAAGACAGCATCATTTAAATTCATTTCAAAGGAAGCAAAGTATAAAGACAAAAACCTTAAAAATAAATGTACAGGCTGAAAATGCTGAAAGCAAGTAAACTAAAAGGCACATTTTCAGTAATGTATGGTTACTGATATTTTGATAAAGTGCAGATAAATACTGCCAATAAAACTTACATCTAAATTTACTATCTACCTGAGTAAATTTCATTAGTGGCATGAGGCTTGCTGTAACAAATGCCTTGTGTACCAAAGGAACTGTTCATAACTTCATCTTTCTGTTACTGCTGAGACTTCAGTATTCCTTATTCCAAAATGGCATTTCCTCTCAGCAGGTAAACTCTATGAACTCCTAGGCAGTTCCAAAGACTTACACATTTTTCTGAAGACTAATTTCAAACTCCGAGTATTTTCACAGTGGTGGTGATTTTAGAAACTGTATCTCAAAACTCACTAGTAAATCCAAGAAATAATTTCTTCCCCTAACTGAAAGGGAAATGTTCTTGGAAACCACAGAAAAAAGCATTTTCATTTAAAATGAAAAGAGAATGTAAGAAAAAGAGTTGGTTACAATTAAAAAAACAAAGCAAAGATCCTATCAGCCTTCATGGTTGATGTGATTTCTCTGCAAAGATTTCACAGTGAAGACAGGATGCCAAGAGGCTAAAATTATACTGTAAATGTTAGTGGGCTAGAAAAGAATCCTACTTGAAATACCTTATACAATGTAGGCAGATCGATTTAAGAATTTCCTTTAAGAGTTTTATGGCTTTCTGCTGCAGCCTCTGGCCCTATGACGGCAAGCATGAACAATGGTTGTAAGGTCTCTGTCCATTTTCCTATGTAGAGATACTGGTAGAAAAAGTTGACATGATACCTTCCATTTAAAACTGTAATTAAAGGAATATTGATTAAGCTGGTTTGCCTGGTAATCCCAGAACATAAAGCTTCCCGAAGCAGGAAGACTGATCCAAGTTCAAGTCTGGTCTGGACTACATAGTGAGTTTCAGGCCACTCTAAAAAAGTGATTCATACATACATACATACATACATACATACATACATACATACATACATACAAACAAAGACAGACAGACAGACAGACAGACAGACAGGTAATGAATGATAGATGGAAAATAGATAGACAGACAGATGGATGGACAGACAAATAACCAAAGAAATACAAAGAACAGTGATTTCCCAGGTCATGTTCCCATCCCTCAGTCAATCACAGTAGTTAGGAATGACTTACAGTTACACCTTTAAGAATTTACCACCTCAGCAGCCAGAGCAAAATTACAATGATTGATATTTTCTACCAAAACTAAATGGAAAGAAAAATAAAGAACCAGTTCTTCCTCATAAAGTAAAGTAATCAATTCCAAAACAGTAAGAAAATATATCCAGAGGAGGGGAATGGACCAAAAAGAATAATAGCTATCTACATCACAGGGTAAGACTTGTGACATTTGCTAATCTGAAATTAAAATATCCTAGTGACAAACCCAAACCAGGACAACTGTTCACCATTTCAATCAATAATCCTTTTGCGAACTGAGGGGGGAACACATACTTTGTCATTCACTGAATACCTGCCATAGGCAAAGAAAATACCAACACCGTGCTCACAATTTGTATATGATGGCTCTTTGCAGATCTGGAAGCCAATACACTATGCTTCCAGAAGTTCTCCATCAGTAATGGTACCAATGGAACAGAAGACAATGTTATACAGAGCAACCTGAAAACTATAGCTCAATTTGCAAGGACGTTTGGAAGACATGGAATGTGATCCTATAACCTTGACCATTTTTTTTTTAAACTCCAACTTCTAAGCTGTGGTTTCAAATGTGCCTGCAAAGTCCTTGCCACCCACTTTAGAAGCTTCAAAAGACAGAGGCTGACTTCCCTTTCTTTGAAGGTGTACTCCATATAGTGACTTGCTTCTAACAGATATTATAATGTGTGTGACTCCCAAAACTGGGCATAAAAGACCTTGGTGAAACTTTCTCACAAGTCTCTTGAATCACTAACTCTAGGGAAAGGCAATCAAAGTATTGTGAAGACATGTGAGTATCTTTGTGAGACAAAGAGATTCTCCTGCCAGCATGTTGGTGGTCTCAATTCAGCCCTGGGTAAACTCTTCCTGACCACAGACATAGCCAACATCTTGAGTACATTTTGTAAGAGGCCACCAGATAGGACAACCTATGGGGAAATGCTCTTGAATTTTTGACCCAGAGAAATCATGAAATTAAACAAACAAACAAACAAACAAAAAAACAATCTTCTGAGGTTTTTGTTGCTACTGGCTGAAATCTTTACTCTATTGTGGTCAGATTACACTATACAGACTAATTTTAATTTTCCAACATTTGTTGAGAGGGCATGTCACAGTATAGTGCCTGTTGTCCAACCATTAGGTCTTTGGATTCCCAGCATTCATGTAAAGGCTATGGACAACAGGCACATTAGCAACCCCGCAGCTAGGGAGGCAGAGACAGGAGAATCTCTGGAGCTTGCTGGCCAGTGTCGCTGAATCAATGGGTTCTAGATTCAGTCAGAAACCCTGTCTCAAAAACAGGGTAGACAGATACTATTGCGGATGCCAAGAAGTGCTTGCTGACAGGAGCCTGATATAGTTGTCTTCTGAGAGGCTCTGCCAGAGCCTGGCAAATACAGAGGCAAATGCTTGCAGCCAACCATTGTACTGAGCACGGGGTCCCCAATGGAGGAGTTAGAGAAAGGACTGAAGGAGCTGGAGGGGTTTGCAACCCCATAGGAAAAACAACAATATCAATCAACCAGACCCCCCAGAGATCCTAGGAACTAAACCACCAACCAATGAATGAATACACACACACACACACACACACACACACACACACACACACACACACACACACACACACACACACACACACCCTGAGTCTGTTCAATGTTTCCTGCCTGTATATATTTCTACAGATCAGCAGACAATAGCAAGGGCACTAAGCAGACTTCTCCACACAGGAGAAGTCACCTCTGTTACTCATACAGAGAGGAAATGCAAGTTTTGGCTAACAACAGATGTTTCAAACAAAATTTGTTCATGTTGTTATGACTTTAAGTTCTTATATTGCTCAAATGTGGCAGAGGCTGTGGGTAATTTCTAATATCCTCCAACTTGTAATAATTTATTATTTTTCACTGCATTTCTGCCTTTCTTCATAAAATAGACTTGTTAATCCTAGGGGAACACTTTCTTCAATATTATAAGACACTCCTTGTATAATCTGGCACTTTTTTGGCTTACTGGCATTTCTGGTCTTCTAAACAAGACCCAACCCTGTAATTCCAGCCAAAGCCTCACATGAAATGTCCATTATAATCCAGCAAGCAAGAGAAGGCAGTACTGTGGGCAGCACCAGCCAGGACTCCTGACTCCACTCCAGAGCAGCTGTTCCCTTCCATGCAGTATAATAAAATAAAGAACTTGGCATCACACTGCTGGGTTTTTGTTTCTTTCTTTCTTTTCATTTTGAAACATCACTTTTGATTTCCTTGAATTTTATTATCAGGAATGGCATTTCTGCCTCTAGCAGTTTTCTAATGGACTCCTGATCTGGGTGTGTGTCACATAGTTCTCTATCCCAAAGACTCTTAGAACTCCAGCAGTCCATAGGCACCACTATACAACACTGCTTGCTTACAGGGACTTACATCTCACTTTGGGTCCCATTTGCCTTAGGGATTATAAATGCTCAGGGGCAGAGCTTTCCTTTTCCTTTCCTGTCAGGGGCCTGTTCCAGCTGGCCTTTAGAAGGAACGACAGGAGGGACACAGAGTTGAACTAAGGCCAAAAATTGATAATCTCTGGCCTTGTAACACTCTCTGACTACTTTGTGCTAATTCGTGCTGGTTTATTTTCTCATACCATTTTGTGTTAATAAACACTGGTTTCTTTTCTCCCTGGCTCAAGGGCTGACCAAGAGAGGCTTGGAACTCATTAACTCTTCATGAGCCAAAGAGAAAAGAAAAGAAAATCATTTAAACAGAGAAGCACAGATGTACACACACTCTCGTGCATACACAAACACACACGTAGACACACACTCACACACTGGTCAGGCCTGACAACTTGTCTCATCAACTCTACAAGTGCTCATCTATACTTCCATACATACGCATATACCTACATACATATGTATGTACATGTATACAGACAAACATATACATATAGACATTTGGTGGATGGGGCTGAGCCCCAAACACTTTCTCTGGCTTTCTTATACCTTCTTAGATGAAAGTTCTTTAGAAAATTACCTCATAGATAAAATGTTTACAAAAAAAAAAAAAAAAGGAGTTACAGAAGGATGTTGATATTAAATTTAAAGTAGTGTTTCATTCTATAAGCTCATTACAAGTTCAAAGCAACAGTTTCACATGGCCTCGCTTTATCATAGTGCACACCTGTGGCTTCATCCTTGGCTCAGACATAGACAGAATGTTTTCCTTGATCACAGATTTGTCCAAAGCCTATCTCTGTTTGTAGTGTAATTATGGACGCTTGCTGTATTCCCTTACCATGCAGCCTTTACAAACATATTCTGAGAGGACTAGGAACATTCCGTTCATGGCTCTAACTTTATTATAACTTTGGCAAAACAACTAAAACCATCTCTTAAAACTTTCTTCCTAAAATTATTTGAATCAAATCAGGAATTCTATAAAATCATTAATTCATCTAAATAGAATTAATTCATGAAAGTTCTTAATATTGGTCTGCAGGAAATTTGCTTAATAGGGTGGGCTAATGCCCAAGAATCATTAGGCTATATAATAGGAACAGGAAAAGGCATATTAGCAGCATGAAGCAATCCTGAGATGAAATTCTCTGAAGGCCCTGCAACTCAGATTTTACCCATCATAGCCATGCAAAATGGTGGGCTTTCTCCAGAAACCTCACTCGTCTGCCTTTAGCCGTTTCTAGATGACTTGTGATACTGTCCTGTCTCTGAAACTTCCTTTAAAGCATCCTGGCCAATTCAGTGGTATAAAGTCCCAAGTGTGCTGTAAATCCTTAGGGACTGATTCCAGAAACAGCCAGACTGCAAATCCTTTCAAGAAAAGGATCTTGTCCTTCTGCCTGTGTAATCCCAGATCTGCAAGACCCACAGTTCATTTGTTTAGTAATTTAATAAGCATTTAGAATGAACACTATATCACAGCATACCATTAGATAAGAGGCTTAAGGGCTCTGTAGTGGCAGGCTCCTAAGGATATTTTCTTTCCTTGAAACATTTTTTTGCTTACTTGTTAAATCAAGAAGATAAATTTCCTCAGAATTAAGTTCTTTTAATTAAGAATTTAATGCTTATAATGGATGTCTCTCACTCTTCCACAGAAAGCTTATCCTTAGTAAAAAAAATATTTCAAACAAGAATGTTCTAATTAAAGTAAGTTAAAGTCACTCTTTGATCTGAGAATTAAAACAATAAATATTAAGAAGAGGGAAGTAAAAAAAAATAACAATGGACATTTCTACCTAGTTTCTTGAATCTATTACACTATGAAGAAATAATCAGCTTTGTTCTTTCTTTGTACCAAATATTTTATTTCATGAAGCGCTAGAATTTCTCATATTCAAAGACATACTCACAACGTAATTGCTTACTATGTTAAAAGCCACTTAATCACCAACTTTTATATGCATAGGAGGTGAAGAAAGTATTCAGAAAAAGAAAGAGATCATTTCAAATATACCACTACAAATGTGATTTTCTCAGGTGTAAGAGACGGAGAAGAACTGGTGTTCCATGGAATTTTAGCTGTGCTATCATCTAAACCTACCAAGGCCATTATCTTAGCAGCTAATGAGTTGTACTTAAAATAATAATTATAAAATAAAATGATATCCTCCTAAAATCTAAATCACTAGTTCTTAAAGTATACCAAGAACAGTCTTATATGAATAAATAAATAACTCAAAAAAAATCAGTTAGAAATCTAAATATGTGATCTCCACTCCACACCAGCTGTGTCCAAGATACTGTGCTAGGACAACAGGGTAGATGTGAGACACTTACTGCATGAATATTTCCAAAAATGAAAACAGAGTCTTTAAACTTTGGTATGTTAAATCTCATAAGGAAGCATCTTATTGATAAGAATGACTAGAAAACACTACACTGTGCTTTAAAGACTACTGCTGTTGTTGTGATGCCCTCTGAAATATAATCCATATACACAAAACAACACACTTAAGCATATAATCCATGGTTTTAGAAAATTCACAAAATTGTGGAACAATCGTAAAATTGACTTGCGAACATTTTATTAACACTAAAGTAACTTCAATTAAGTCTCTGACTCCTCACCCCAAAGTATTACGCATGCATGAATATATTTCCTAGCTCTATAAATTTGACAGTTTGGGGCATTTAATTTTAACTGAGCTGTAAGAGGCTGTCTTTTGTGCCTGATCCCCTCACTGAGACTGCTGTATTCAAGGTTCATTAAGTTTGTGACATACCAGTGCCTCATTCTTTTTTGTAACTGAACAATGTTGCCATGGGTGTTCATGTGTACATATTCTCTCATTTCCCTTGTGCTTGAATCTAGGAGTGGGAATAGGGTAAGTGATAACTCCTCAGAAGGTTCAAGTGGGTTTCAAAAGTTATTCCACCATTGCCTTTCCTGTCAGCAGTGTATCTGAGTTGTGATTTCTCCACAATCTACCAACTCTTGTTCTCAACAGAATTTAGTGGGTGTGATGGGATATCTCACTGCCGTTCAGACTTCTATGATGGCAAGCATCTTTTCATGGGCATGTGCATGTTGGGCATGTGCGTATTTTCCATGAAAAATGTCTATTCAGTCCCTTTGTCTATTTTTTTTTAAAATAATAGATCCCTTCTTGCTTTCATTATTAAACTGTAAGCGTTCTGTCATATGCATGTGTGCATCTGTGGTAGTTAGAATGAAATGGCCCCTTTTGTCCATATTTTGAATACTTGGTAACCACTTGATAGAAATGCTTGGGAAGAATTACTAGGTATGCCATTCCCAGTTAGCGCGCTCTTTCTTACCCTCTCTCTCTCTCTGCCTCTCTGTCTCTCTGCCTATGGTTCCTATTTCAGGGTATGAGCTCTTAATTACCTACTATTGTTCCAGAGCTGTGCCTACCTACCTGCTGCAGTGCTCCCTGCCAAGATGGTCATGAACTCACCTTCTGAAACTGTAGGCCTTAATGAACTCTTTCTTCTATAAACTGCCTGGGTCACTGTGTCTTTACAGCAATAGAAAAGTAACTAAGACAGTGTCTTACTCAGATATAAAGTTACCAAATAAAATTTCCTATATGTGGGTTATCTTTCTTCTTTCTTGATAGCAATCTCTGAAACACAGTATAGTTTTTTAATATATTTTCCTTTTAAATATTTTTATTTCTTTAATTTTTGAGAATTTCATATATATGTGAGTACATTATATTTATATCCTGATTCTTCTGTACTTATTACACATATGTAGATATCTTTAGGCTGACCACTTGAGACTGTATAATCTATCAGGGAACTTGTCCCTGAAGAAAACTGATTCTTGCTGCTCAGTGGCCAATAATTGCTTATTTGCTCATTACATGTGGGGGACACATGCCACAGTACACATGCAGAGGTCAGAGAACAACTCTGAGGAATCAGTTCTTTCATAGCATCCTCCATTTTTCCTAAACAAACAATTAAAAAAAATCAACAATCAACATTCCTAATAATATCTTTGTTCCCTAAAAAAAAAAAAATGCAGAGCTATGATTCAGAACCATGATTTGGTAGCAGTTAAATTAAGTGAAAAATACTGTATGGAATAGGTAGATAGCCGGATAAAAACAATGATGATTATGGATGCCATGCTGTTACCTGTATTATGTAACCATTCCATTGCAGTGATAGTCAGAACTGCAAAGATAAACAAAAGCAAGGAATACACAGGCATATAGCGATAACACACAAAGAAGCAGACAGGTGGCACGAGGCAGGTATGCACGAGGAAAAGAGATAAGTAACAGAGAGAAACTCTCTGAGAGTTCACAACATGCAACACGACGTGCCCAGTTCTGATGGAAAGAACTCAGAGACTGAACCTCAGAAAGTACCTAGCCGTGTACATCTGAGCCGAAAACGATGCGCTACTACCTGCTCACCCCCCAGTGGATGAGGGTACCAACTGAGAGACGAGGGTACTGGACTGGTTGTGAGGCAGCCACCAGGGAAGCTCTCTGAGATACACCCAGACTGATCCCAGAGCTCTTTTGATGACCCTTCCATAACAAAGCCGGAGGGAGCAACAGTGTCAACTGGCCAAAACCCCGGGGCTTCCGGAGACTGGACCACCAACCAAAGAATACACATGGAGGGATCCATGGTGCAGGTCACACATGTGGCAGAGGAGGGCCTTGTTGGCCATCAGTGGGAGGAGAGGCCCCTTGGGCCTGAGGGTGTTAGAGGCCCCAGGGTAGGGGAATGCTAGGGAGGGAAGACAGGAGTGGGTGAGTGAGTGAGTGAGTGAGTGAGTGAGTGAGTGAGTGAGTGAGTGAGTGGGTGGGTGGGGGAACACCCTCATAGAGGCAGGGGGAGGGGGAATGGAATATGGGGTTTCCAAAGGGGAAAACATTTGAAATGTATATAAAGTAAATATCCAAGAAAGAAAGAAAGAAAGAAAGAAAGAAAGAAAGAAAGAAAGAAAGAAAGAAAGAAAGAAAGAAAGAAGGAAGGAAGGAAGGAAGGAAGGAAGGAAGGAAGGAAGGAAGGAAGGAAGGAAGGAAGGAAGGAAGGAAACAAACAAACATCTGGACAGAAGAAGCTAGGGGTCTATACACCCCTGAAGAGTCTCAGAATGAAGGATCTAAAATAAGGTCTCATTGGCATGGAAACAGCTGTGGCAATGATCCAAGGTCACGACAGTGTCCACTAGAGTGGGCTGGGATCAATATGTAACAATAACGAAAAAAATGGCCATGAATTTGACAGGAACTTGGCTTGGCAGTGGTTGAAGGTAGAAAAAGAAATGGAAGAAATTATGTAATTTATACATACATATATATATATATATATATATATATATATATATATATATATATATATATATATAAAATTTTTTTTAATTGAAAGCAGGCCCAGGGCCTGCCAAGGTGTAAGCCAGATGGGGCCCAAGTACTGAGAGGGGATGTAGATATGAGCTTCCATACCTAGCCAAGAAGTTACATCCAATCTGCATCTGCTCAGAAAGTAAAAACAAGCTTTTGCGAATAGAATTTCACTGCATATGTTAGCCACTCTTAACCACACGTCCAGCAGTAAATGGCAAACACAACACAAACTCAATGGTATTTCTGTATACTTCTTGTTTCATATTGCTTTGTTTGGCCATTTCTACTTATCTACCTAAATATTTAGTTTTAATTGCCAGATTAAATGAAATCTACAAAATACTGTGACAAGTAGGTACTTCTTTTAAAAACATTTGTCAAAACTTCATAAGCTATAAAAAATTCATTTTTAAAAAAAATCTAAAAAGTTTCAATATTCTTTAACCCATTTGTAGGGGGAGTTTCCCTAATTGTTGATTGACTAAATAAAGATGGCAAAAGCCAATTGTTGGCTGAAAGAAAAGGCGGGATTTCCGGGCAGGACAGGAAGAGAAGGGCGAGGACTGGCGTCAGACCAGCAGGGGAGCAGAGAGGAGCTGCAGACATGTAGGTTTCTCAGGGAACCAATAGCTTGTGGCCTCCTCAGGCAATGGTGGAGACCATGGAAGATGGGAAAGGATATTCTTTGCCTAGCCTTTGAGTTGTCTGGTCAGTTTTAAAATATAAAGTCTCCAGTGTTTTCCTTTTATGGGGCTAAAGGGAGCTGGGTGAGACCAGGATGGTTGTTGGCAGTGGTGAGGCCAGCTGTGGGGGTGGCCAGCAATGGCAATGGAAGTGGAGCCAGCGGAGGTGTGATCTTGGAGCAAGGAGACCAGGCAAGGGGAGCATGCTCCAAAAAATTACCTACAGGAGATGACGTCCAACATGGTAAGCAAGAATCCACTATTTAGGATTCTCAGATGGATTCAGATGCAGTAAAGCAGGTCTGAAAGGAAGGGAGAGGGGGTTTCTCAGTGAGAGGAGGAGTCACGTGGCGACTCAATCACAGGAACCTTAAACAAAGAAACAGGCCCACAGGCTCTGAGTTCCCCTGCTGTGGAAAAAGACTGGATAGTTTCTCCAGGCAGAGAGCCAAGTAAAAGCTGCCAGTTTCCTACAAGGAAACAGGATAGAATTCTAAGTTTGGTTTAATTGTTCTTAAGGATAGAAAAGTATATAGACTTTGCAGGAGCCACATGGGGAATCCTCCCCGTGGCTAGGAACTAATACAAGAGTTTGGGCCCAGAGGTGCTGGGAAACCTGCTGTAAGCAAAAAGGCCGCAGCCTCCAAGAAAACATACAGGGAGGTTGTTTGAAAATAAAATGTTCTAGGGAAAAAATGGAGTCTTGTAGGATAACTCATTCTTCAAACGTGGGCTCCACGGGAATTTTGGGTTAAACATCCTGACATGACAGCTTAGAAAAAGCCTAAAAATAAGCTCATACAGTATTTATTTAGTTTACTTCATTTGTTTTGAATTGTTTTAATTATCAAAATGGGTGTGATTTTGTGGTTATTTTATTATTCCTCTGGGAATAATAAAAGCTAAAGTTTTTCTGGTACTGGCTAAAGAACATGCTAATTTGGGAGAAAGGCTTCATGTTTGTGTTTATAGAAAAGGTGATTAGGCTCTGGACCCCTTCCAGAGTTATATGGATCAGATATGACAGAGGGAGACCCCCTGAAGAACTAGAAAAATTCAAGAGAACCAAACAGAAAGGTAAAGATTATTTGTGCCATTCTTCACATGGGTATTTAAACTAAATTTCATAAACATTATCAATTAAATCTTTAAAGAGCAGATAAATTTTCAAAATAGTCTTTTCTCTAAATTTCCCTAAAATGAAATTAGGAGGTATATAACGGAAGCTTTGGGCATGGCATAATTAGTTAATTTTAAGATTTATGCAATGCATGTTCTGCCTCAGTTGAACAGTACTGCTTCCAACCTAAATCTCTGTTCTCACAAGGCTTTATAACCATAGAAGTGATTGTATAAAAGCTACTGGGCATGAGGGATCTATGGTGACAGGGACAGCAGCCTAGAGCCATTATAAAGTAGCTGAGATCCCAGGCTATGATGCTCTATCGTCTCCTTTCTCTATGTTAACCTACATTCCCAAGGCCCCTCACATTAACATCAACCTCTACTACGCTGCCTTCATCTGCAAGAAGAGCAACATAGAAATGAAGACTACAAACAAATTCAGCTCTTTACTGGATCAGCAGAACCCTTGTCTGCCTTTTGTTTCAGACTTGTAAAGGTACCTGGATCTTACAGTGGTCAGACACCAGAAAGCCAAGAACTATAAGTACACAGCAACATACATACTTTCACTTTTTATAAACAAGTTTTCATTTTTCTGTAGGAGTTTTCATTTTTTTTGTGGCTAGTTTATGTCAAACATGAAGCTATTGAAGTCTTATTCATTATTTTAAAAAATCCAATAAAATGAGACACTCTGGCTAGCTCACAGAATATGGTGCAAACTAGGACCTTTTCTGTTTCAGTTTGGTTCCAAGGTACATGCCAGTCACATTATTGAGTCCCAAAGACAATTAAATGTTAACCAAGATTACCTTTTTTCCAAAGATGACGAAACCATGTGTCCAAAGGCTGATTAAGAACCACAAGGCAGTATTTCAGGTTTCCTAAAGAAAAAGGAAAAGGTAAACACACACATAGAGGAACTGAGCCCCACCCATCATCTGAGTCTGTACCTTAAGCTCCATGGACATAGAGCTAGACTGCAATGGCAGTTACTCTCATATACCTTCCTTTTTAAAGAGATCATGTCAATGGGACTCACTTTGTTCAGAATGGCTCTCTCTCACATCATTTCTCTGAGTAAAGTATCATGAAAGTAGTTTATAGTAAAAGAATAACCTTTTTTGCATGATATGAAATATGAATTCTCAACCTTAAAAAATTTCTACCACTGCTATGATGGACTCCCCTAGCAGCTGGTTTTAGAAATCCTACCATTTTTGGAACCTGGTGGTGTGACTTGGGGAGTGAAGGGGTAATAAATATATCACATTCATTCCTACGCATTCGTGTTAATATTTTTTACTACATCCCGCCCTACTTTGAACTTTCAAATACAAAACCACAGGTGCATTCTCACAAACTCTACAAGTGTGTTTATGACTCTGTCAAACAGCACTCTGCAAAGTCATGGTGAATGTTATTTTCTGAATTGTTTGTAAGGAAAAACAAGCAAAGTTCAAGAAGAAACAAGTTTCTGAAGCTGAGATGGGACTCAAAAATGAATCGCCTCTGAACTTCCTATGGTAAACCACAAAATGCAATCAGGCTGTTAGGAATCCGTCAGTTTAGTTCAAGTGCTTCTCAGTTACAGAAACCAAATGATTGCTTGGTGATAAGAAAAACCATGTTGTAAGCCTTCGAACTACTAGAAACAGAAAAAGAGAAGGTAATGAAAAGGCTATGTCATCATGTACAACGAATCTTATTACTAGCTACATGCATGCACTGAGGGTAAGAAGAGTAAGTTTACAGGCTATATGTGCAAGAAGATGTTGATAATATTAAGATTGCATTCAACAATATATGAGGAATGCCATATACCAGACACCATGAATTTGAAAGGAAGGAAGATGTGGGATATGGGAGGATTTAGAGAGAGAAAGGGAATGAGAAAACAATGGGATTGTATAATCTCAAAAAAATATTAAAGAACAGTAAAGTATCCTAACAATGTAGGATATTAACAATATTACAGACTTTAACAGTAACATTTAACATGTCATTGAAATTGAACTTGAGGTACTTATGAAGTTCAAGGTGCAAGAATGAGTTGAAATGTTGAGTGGTTAAGAGCACTTGCTGCCTTTGCAAAGAACCTGATTTTGGTTCCCAGCATCTACTAAGGTGGCTCATAACCACTGCAAATAATGACATTATTTTATTTTAACAATTTCTTTTAAAATGATATTTGTTTAGTTGAGTAGCTATTCATTTATTTATTCTGTAGGTGTGGTGTCTGGTCAGAGGTCAGAGGATAACTTAAGGGAGTCAAGATGCTCCTGGTATGTAGGTTCCTAGGACTGAACTCAGGCCACACGATTTGACCACAAGTGCCTTTATATACTGAGCCATCTGCTGGCCCAATAACAATATTGGTAACACTTATTTCATTGTCTTATTTTAACTTCTGTTTTTCTCAATATTTTATATACATATTTAAAATTATTTTTAAATTAAAATACAACCAAATGTGGTGGCACATATCTTTAATTCCAGCACTAACCACAGATACAGGAGGCTCTCTGTGAATTCAAAGTTAGTCTGGTTTACTAGTAAAAACCAAGCTTGCCAGAGGCACCTAGTAACCCTGTCTGAAAGTCAAAAATGAAGATAGCAACTGTGGACCAATGCTGAAAGAACTGTCCTCACTGAGGCTGGAGAGAAGGCTCAGCAAGGAGGAACACTTGCCACTCTTACCGAGGACCAGGGTTCACTTCCCAGCCCCAAAATGGAAGATCATTAACTTTCCTTAATTCCAATTCCAGGGACTCTGATGACTTCAGCAAACAAAATATGCATACACATAAAATTTAAAAAGAAGCCGGGCAGTGGTGGCGCACGCCTTTAATCCCAGCACTTGGGAGGCAGAGGCAGGTGGATCTCTGAGTTCGAGACCAGCCTGGTCTACAGAGTGAGTTCCAGGACAGCCAGGGCTACACAGAGAAACCCTGTCTCGAAAAACCAAAAAAATAAAATAAAATTAAATTAAATTAAATTAAAAAGAAAGATAGATGACAGTGCAGGCTTTAATTGTAATCTTGGTGACAGGTGCCAAGGAAGCTTCAAGGTAAATCAACCACTTAGGTGTTACAATCAAACTTTGAGGCTTATACCAAGCAATCAAATTATACTGACAGATGAAGACAGAAACATAGAGGAGAAGGGATGGGTAGGGACGGTAAAATTATCTTTTATTCGCCTGATGTATTTGTCATCTTTGAAACTTACTGTCTCTGTTTGCTAACCTAGACCTAGTCCTAGAAGCTTCGAACCTCCATACAATCTTATCTAGGCCTAGAATGTTTTCAACATCACACATTCTGCTGAATAAGTTTACCATTTCTAGCTCTTCTTGCTTCTGGCTGGCTGGTCAGCTTAGCTGTTCTGGCTCAAAGCTCCTCTCCAAGCTGACTTATTCAGACTGGCTTCCTTCAGATTCTGACTAAATTGTTCTGCTTGGTCTCACACTAACTTTGGCAATATGTTGTAATCTTCTGGCCCCTTCTCATCCTCTAGCTTACTCTGTCTTCACCTGTGTCTATCTTGTTCTCTCTCTCCAATCTGTCTCTTTACAACTGTCCCAGTAAGACTGCCCTCTCTCCCCTGTATCTCAGTGCCACTCTTTCTTAAGTAGCTGATAGATATAGCTTAATTGTTCTTAAGACCTGTTGTCTGAGAAAATAAATAATGAAGTATAACTATGAAAAAGCTCTGAACAAATATTCTGTACCAAAGTCTATTAAAATAATTGAATTACTAATAGACTATGAAGAATTGATAAGTCAAATATAAAAAAAAGTAACAAAGAGTAGTAAAAACACACTTCTGGAAAAGTCTTTCTTGCCCTCCTTCAAGTGTGAAGTGATGGTGTGCTCCCCTTACATTATAAAAAGTTACCCTTCCATTCCTAAAGTGCCTTCTTATTGCTAATAAACGATAAAGTCATGCTATCCTCTGTCACCTCCAGCTTCCACCCGAATGCAATGTCCTCAGCAAAAGTAATTTTTAAAAGGCATTTATCTTCCAACATCTGAAACACTCATTGCCAAAGCCAACAGTGGCCATGTATTATAAAACCCAATAGCTAACAATCCCTTTTCATCTTGCCCAAGACATCTCTGTCTCAGCGCAGAGGAGACAACTGCTTTATCCTACTTTGCCATTCATTTTAACCCCTACAGTCCTGTGCATGAATCACCAAGACGTTTCTTGTTCTGTCTATATAAAATGCTAACATCTCCACCACATATTTGCCTGCACTCTGAACCTGCTTTGTTCTTCCTAATAAATTCATCAACAAAACATTCAATCACTATCTTTTGGTAATGTTTCTCTATTCCAGAACACAAGCTGCTGAATCCATTACTTACAACAAGGATATATTCACAGTAAGCACTCAATAAATCTGATGAGTAGCTCTTCCCACACAGGCTTTACATCTACACGTAATAAAATAGTTCCACATACTTTCTTTATAAACAGTGACTTTATAAACCAATTTGTCCATATTCTATCCTTTGGATGCTTCCCTAATATAATTCCTTACGGAATAAAAGACTTCCTTCTAAAAGCAACAGTTCTGCCTACATCCTGAATCCCTAAGCAGCCCTATTAAATGAATAGTGCATAAAGGGTTTCTGAGAGGACACCAGGAAAGAGCAACAAGCACTCATCTTGTTTTCACACAGCTAAGTGGTGCTCTCCTCACTCCATCTCACAACTATCTAACAGAGCCAGAGATAAGCCTCAGAAGAGCAGCTAGTCAGTAAGAGCTAGGAGATACTTCCACTGAGAACAAATTGACTTTTTAAGCTAAATATATGTTTATCTTGAACACCTACTTAAGAAATCAAGGAATCCATATAACATGCATTCAGTCCTATAAATTTGGCCATATAGCTGGTTATTATCACTTAGTGTTCAGGTTGAAAGTGGAAACAGATCTGAAAGGTTTAAATCAATTTCCATTTGAAAGTATTATCTCCCATGATGCAACAGAAATGACCCTTACCATGTTTAGCTACTATAAACTTGATGGCACTATAACAAAACAACTGAATACCGTTTCACAAGAATCCATATAGGCTATGAATGTAATATGTTACGACTAGTAAGATTCTATTGTGTAGGAAGTAGGATGAAGAGGACATAAGCTGGCAAAGTACTGAATCTTTCTTGCTATGAAACTAGAAGACTACCTACAGAATGTTTTCTTTTTCACTTTTGCAATAACTAGTGATATTCTTGTTACCAGTAAACTCTTTCACTGTATAACCGAAGTGAATGAAGCTTAATTCTTCATCTAGCATACTGGCATCTCTTAAAGTGCTGATAGAATTCAAAGCTCCATCAACAGTCCCTTGCCTCAATGATCTAAACCATAATAAACCATGTTTTCTGTCAATCAAGAAAATCAATCACTCTCCCGCAAACTGTGGACAAAATGCCATAACTCTAAGGGTTCATCATAAAGTCCTAAGAAATTACAGTCCATTGCATCAGTTTTGATGTGTTGACAGCTGGGCCCAAAATACTCTTCATACTTGAAAAATCTGTTCTGAAGATATCCTAAAGACAAAAACTATATGAATACAGAATGTGTTTATCAAACAAACACAGATAGCCACTCCTATATCTCAACCATTTCTAAACATGCACACACACACACACACACACACACACACACACACCCACACACACACACACCCAACCATGAACAGTAGAAAGAGGGAAGGCAAACCAGACTCATGGATCAGAAAACACTGCTTTTTCGAGGCCTTCTATTTGGTGTTGTAAGTTTTAGTGAGGACGGTTTAGCAGATAGATAGCCTCCAAAGCTTCTAGGGTTCCACAAACAACATCATGGAAAACAAGCACTTATTATATAGGGTTTGTTTATTTCATTTTAAAATATTTCTTAAATATTATTTTACTGAAAAGTCATCTCAATATTTATAATTAAAATACAATCAAATGAAGCTAAATTGGAAATACTTATGACCAATTGAGACTTTCAATTTGAGAGAAAAAAGAAAAGAAACAATGAATAGTTGTAGCTTCAGAGTATTTCCAACAGTCCTTTAATTGGCATCGATTGCATTCCACACTATTATTAGCTCAAAGCACTTCTAGATAAAACCATCGTGGTTTTTGATCAATTTCTCTAAACAAGAATTTATATAGGCAAAAATTCAGGAGCCTGAATGGTGGATGAATTCTGATTACCTAGTTCATGATATAAAGAATCACATGCATAATACAGGGCGTCCAGAACTAAAGTATATTTTGTTAATGTCACAGTCACCATAGGTTTTTGAGCTAACCTGTGGCTGGAAGAATGAGCAAGATGCCAGCATCTGGAACCTGGTTTCTCAGATTCCCTGTTACTGTTACTGTTTCCCTGGTGAAAGGAAGAGAAGTGAGAGATAATCACCACTGTATTACATGGCCGAATGGGGCAAATCCACTCTAGCAGGCCATTACTATAGTGACACCAGTCCTCATGAGAACATAAACATCTCAAATGCTCTACCCGAGGATCAAGTTATCAAATGAATATTCACAGATATAATTGGACCAGAGTGTATACATTTAAACATACTTGAAACTGAAGATATTTCAAAAGTATGAAAGTTTGCATAACAACTGGCTTAAAAAGTATCTTCTGAGCAAAGAAACAGCAGAAATTACAACAAGAATCACCAGCATCATCATTAATTAGAGTTAGCATTCAAATGCAAGTGCATGTGCTCATTTTTCATTCCCTAGCACCTAGTCGACTGCCTGGTACACAGTAGCTACTCAATAATACCGACCAAAAGCTGAACTGGATACTGAATGGAATGTCCTCTTTGACAGGCCATGCCAGGTATTAGGCTTCCAGACTACTCCAGCTCCACTCCAGCAGCTGCCTACCATTCAGTGGACACACTAGGTACCTTTACTTGTTTTTCATGTGCTCATTCTTGGCTTCTCTTCTGTCTTGAATAAACTTCAGAACACTTCACTGAATACGAATATGAGGCTAGCCCGGTTCGGTGGTGTACTACCTTAATCCCAGTACTTGATTCTGAGGTAAACAGATCTCTACATTCAAGGATAGCCTGGTCTATAAAATAAACTCCAGGACAGCGTGAGATACACAAAGAAATCCCGTCTTGAAAATAAACAGAAAAGAACATGGGACCTGCAACCACTTAAATCTCTGCTATGTCACTCACTCATTAGCTAGATGCCTCTGAGATACTTGGGGATTATTACTAACTAACATCTCTGAGTTTACAATACTGTGGAACATCATAATGGAGAGTTACCTGATTGCACAAAGAGCTCTAGCAACACTGAGGAAGCAAACCCTCGGCAGATGTAGTTTTCTCCCCAGCAGTTAGGTTCCAAACCTGAAGGCAACATCTTACTGCCCTTTCATCACTAGATCCTCATCTATGTTAATAAGTTACTTCCTGGTCAGCATTTTATAACGTTTCGACATACATAAAGTGTAATCTGGTAATTCCTATTGTCTTCAAAAAGCAGCCAAGGACCTGGGAAAAGGGGAACTATTTTCTAACATGAATTTGAAATGTCCCTTGTTCGTGGTGTTGTTAACTGTGCTGCTAAAACACCTGCAAAACTGAAAATGTACATGGGCGCACAAAAAAACCTATCTTAATCTGAGGGTATTCTCAACTCCTTTCCAATTAAGCTTTAAGACTTTTGTCCCTTACAAACTTGGCTATAAATAACACTATACCTTGTAGGAATGGGGACAATCTTAAAATAGGTAGCAAGGTAAACAGGGAAGAAAGATGAATAGCAAGCTATGGCAGGTTCAATTTGGAATCCCTCCCTCGGAGAATCAAATGGTCCAGTTCTAAGTCAGCTACAGACTGAATTCTATTTCTGTCCATGACATTCTTGTAAAGTCATACACTGGATCTCTAGGGAGAAGAGTAAAGTACTCTTAAGACTTTCAGGGAAGGTTAATTATAAAAACTACTAATTGATGCAAGTGCCTGGAGGCCTTCTATCTGAACTCTGTCTCATCAGTATCCCTCCAGCCACAGGACCACACAGAGATACTGTAGGGTTTTTTTTTTTTTCAGTAAAATGAAATAATCATAATTTTTATGAATACTATGGTTCACTATTTTTCAACACATCTCTGCTTTGTTGGTATATTCTTTATGTAATCATTTATGTGCTCAGGATCACTGTGGGGTGCACATCACCCTGCTACATGACAACTTGTACTACTAATACTCAGTAGCACACCTGACAGAAAACATGAAGAAAAGGAAAACAAATACAAAGTGAGCCTTCATTTTGCTCCTCGGAGTTATTAGAAGACATGAGGTGACTCTATTCACCAACTTGAAAATGAATGTTTTTGCACATTTCACCATCTCTAGAATGTGTCCTGATGCATTCAGAATGTCCTCGGCATCTCAGCACTGGCTGCTTAATTAAGGTTTCATTCTTGTGTTGCATAAACTAACGGGGCTACTTAAATTAGTGGCACCATAGATGTAATTATAGCCGTTATTTAAGGTACACATGCTACGAGGCTATCCCAGCATGAGTATTTATGAGTTGTAGTAAATTTGAAGCTTGTGGGATAAAGGTGTTCAGTTAAAACATCAGCTATTAGCAAAGAATGTTTGTTACTGATATTATTGTTTGAAAGCCATGATTCCCCAATGATGTCATAACAAAGCTGCTAATATCTTTAGATTGATATTTTGGATTTAGCGATTCAGTGGATTTGGATTCAGTGTGGTAAAAGGCTGAACGCTGCAGACTCAATGTGCCAACTTTAATGAGACCACAGAGAGCAAATCATGGCCTCTACAAAAAACACTGCCAGGAAGCTCATTTTAGTGTCTTAAAGGATGAGAGTATTCAAACAAACTATAGTATGCAAAAGGCTACACCCGACCACACCCCCAATACACTGAATTGTTCATAAACTTATAACGAGGTAGAAAACCTTTAGTGAGAAGGATCTTAACCACACAGAAAAATGCAGTTCATCCACTTTCAGTAATGATTACCAGCCACCTCTTGCCCTCATTTCAGCTGAAAGACTCACATAATGTATTTTGTTTTAAATCTGTCTTGCCTTATTGTTCAGGATAAGGTCAAGGTGTGCTTTAACTTATATTAAAATAAGCCAATTCTTAACTTCTGGTTAATCAGCTCATGTTCTTGAGCATTATCAGTCAGCATAGGAGCTTCTGAAATTATAAATCCCTAAAACAAGCTTATAATTCTTTATGTATAAGACTATGAATGAAGTCTAAAGAAGACAATTATGTCTGCTCAGGAGTACACAAAACCCAAGAATTTATCCATTAACATTAGAATTCTAAGTACCTGGGCCTGAGGGTGCTAGTGGCCCCAGTAAAAGGGAATGTCAAGGTGGGAATATGGGAATGGGTGGGCGGGTAGGTGGGAGGAGGAATTCCCTCACAGAGGCGGGGAGGGGGAGGGGACACGGGGTTTCCAAAGAAAAGGGGAATCATCGGAAATGTAAATAAAATATCAAAAATAAAAAAAATTTAAAAAAAAAAATAAATAAATAAATAAAAAGAATTCTAAGTACCAACACAGTAAGCTGTCATCTATCCAGGCACTTACTTCCTCTGAGCTCTGATGAAGAGAAGTCACAAGATAGGGACCAGTGAGGATGTAATTAGAACTGTTTCCTCACTGGTAACCTCAAATCGAGAAAAACCTGCTGCTTTATCACACTGTAGTGCACTGTTCCATAAACTAGTTACTCTACACTAACTACTTACACATTACTATGTATCCAGTAACAAGTTGCCCCATAAGAGGGAAACTCAATGGGAGAAACACTATTCTCTGATGTATACTAGTGCTTGAAGCAGTGCAGAGGCTCAGCCAGACATCGGTAAACACAAGAATAAAAACAGAAACCTTATACAACAAAGAATTGTAGAGACACTCTTCCATCTGACCCCTACAAATCATAGGGGAATCCTATTATTTTTTTCTATTTGGGCACAGAGAAGACTAAGGCTTAAAAAGAAAAATTACTTGCCTGAGGTAACATTAGCAAGCTGCTGTACAAAGCCAGACTGTTTCCTATCAAAGTCTTTCTGCACAGCCTCTAGGCTTCCCTTTCATAACTTGGCTGACATCCTATTTCAGGACATCTGTGAAATTTCACTTAGAAACATGTGGGAAAGCTAAATGAAAGATTCTCCAGACCCAACCCCATCCCTCTATCATTTTATACTTAGGGCTGCCTGCCCACCTGCCTGCCAACATACATAGGTTCAAAAGCATAATCTATCTCAGCCCCTTCTGCAAGTCCATCACCCCCTTTGGATTCACTGTCATCTATGACTATCACCGGAATACCCCTAGTTCTGCTCTTGATACCCATCATGGAGTTGACTCATAAATCATGCTTGAGAGTACTCCAGTATCCTCCTTCCCCTGCCTGAGAGCCCATAACCCACTCCACCTACTGAACCAATATGGGCTTTCTTAGAATCTAAACCCAGAGTTCCAACAAGAAATTCAGATATGGAACTAGTTAAGACTCTATACCAGACTGACCCCAAGTTTGAAACCAATCATTATCTATCCTTCTGGTCCATAACCTATCAGGTTGGGATAAGAACAACTAAGCAATTTAACAGGCACCCAATAAAAGTGAGACCAAGTACCTATGAAACCACTATTTCCCTGCTACTAAAACCTCATAAGGAGACAACACAAAATGAAATCTATAGACCCTTATAAATAAGAGGTAATAATTCTCAATAAAATACTTGCAAACTGAATCCAAGAATACATCATAATTATCCACCTTGATTAAGTTGGCTTCATACCATAGATGCAGGGATGATTCAACAAATACAAATCAACAGACATAATCCACCACATAAACAGAAAAGACAAAAACCACATGAAAATCTCATTAGATGTAGAAAAGACCTTAGACAAAATCCAACATCCTTTCATGTTAAAAATACTGAAAAGAATACGATGTAAGGGACATACTTCAATATAATAGAGTTAATTACAACAGACCTACAACCAATATCATCCTAAGCGGAGAGAGAAACTCGAAGCATTTCCACTAAAATTGGGAACAAGACTGATGTCCACTCTCTCCATATAGTACTTAAAGTCTTAGCCAGAACAGTAAGAGAGTTGAAGGAGATCAAGGGGACACAAATGAGGATGGAAAAAGTCAAAGTATCCTTATTTGCAGATGATATAATTTTATATATACATACACATACAGAGAGAGAGAGAGCACAAGAGAGAGAGAGAGAGAGAGAGAGAGAGAGAGAGAGAGAGAGAGTGCAAAAATAATTCTGAATAGTAAAAGAATTCCTGGCAGTATCATTATCCCAGATTTCAAGTGTACTGCTGAGCTATTGTAATAAAAATGATATTGGCATAAAAAACAGACACATTGATCAATGGAACAGAACTGAAGACTCTATAATCCACACCTATAATACGTGGAGTGAATATATATATATATATATATATATATATATATATATATATATATATGTCTTAAATATACATTGGAGAAACAGCATACTCAACGAATACTGCTGGTCAAACTGATGGCTACATGTAATGAACATAAATATAGACAAATCCATCATACTGTACAAAACTCAACTCTATATGGACCAAGGACCTCAATGTAAGTGTACACATTGAATGTGATGAGGAAAATGGAGAATTCACTTGAACTAAATGACTCAGGAAATGGCTTTCTACACAGGACTGTGAAAGTACAGGCATTAAAACCAACAATTAATAAAATGGAACCTCATGTGAGGAAAGAGGAACATTTATTTATTCCTAGGGTGAGGGTAAATTTGCATAGGTACTATGGAAATCAATGCAATGGTTCCTAAAAAAGATGAAAATAGACCCATCAGGAGACCTACCTATACCATTCCTGTACATATAATCAAAGGACTCTATTTCCCATGACAGAGACACTTGTTCATCCATATTCATTGCTGCTCTATTAATAAGAAGCAGAAATGGAAAGAGCCTAGATGTTCATCAAGTGATGAACTGATAATGAAAATGTGCTACAATGGAATATTATTCATCTTTTTAAGAAAAATGAAAATTTCAGGTAAATGCATGAATCTAGAAATAACCATCCTACATGAGATAATCCAGACTCAGAAAGACAAATCCTATGTTTTATATGTGGATGTTAGCTTTTAAACTTTAGATCTGCACATTTTATTTTGAATAACCACAGATCTGTAGCTAGAAAGAGTCTAGAGGATTCTCTACAAAAGGAGAAATAGGATATAGTGTCCTAAAGAGATAAAGGTAAAATTTGAATAGGAGGATTAAATATGGGGATGAGAGAGATGCCTAAAGGGAGATGAGATGGGACAACTAATATTAAAGGCCTTTTGAAAAACCATATTGAAAATTCTAAAAGATTCCTAAAATAATATACATATGTGAAAGGACTTTAAATGAAGTGACCAAATAATTCAGAAGACAATGCCCCAACTAGACATCTTAGACTACCAAAAAAACCAAAACAAACAAACAACAAAAAACCCTAAGTACCAAGAATAGGATACATCATGTTATTATGTTGAGTCACTGGTCAAAGAGGTCCCATAGGCAAACTCAACCATTACAAGCTATTAAGCTATAGCCAAGCTATTGGCTACCCCCCACAACCTGAGAATAAGTCTCTGTTGCTGAAGACATCACTTATTTGTGTCATCAAACATGGAGAAATTGAGCTACTGGCCAGCTAGAAGCTTTATCCCTGAAAACAAATGTTTGTAGTGCTGGAAAGTACTGTTCATGCTTCTGGAGGAGAAACGTAATCACCAGTCTTCCAGCTATGAATTTGTGACCTATATTAGCAACCTTACTACAAGTTATACTGGTGGGTGCAATAGATGCACAAATCTTTTGAGAATAACCAATCACTTTTTGATTGAACTGAATTTAAGGCCCACTTTCATGAGATTAAAATCAAGCCTGACAATGCAAAAGCAGCCAAGAACCTGAGACTACATAGCTCATGAACCAAGGGGAAAACCTACTATCATTATTCTGCAAAAGGAAAATAGTAATAAAATAACTTCTAATGACATACTGCTATACCCTTAGATCCGAGACTCACTCTACCCACATCAAAGAAGATTCCTGCAGTGGATGGAATTAACAAAGACCCACAACTTGCCAATGTGTAGAAAGTGAGAGGCTTTTGAGCACTCAGTTCAAAATTGGATATCTTCACCAAACCCTTCCCTTCAAGGCTCAGGAGTCTATGAGCAAGTGAGAGCAGAAAGATCTTAATAGTAAGATTTGTAGACAACTCCAAGAAAAAGTATCTTCCAGACATAACAGGGCTGATGCACATACAAAGTCACAGAGACTGTGACATCTTGCACAAGATCTGCCCAGTACTTTCCTTGAGGTTTTTCCCATGTACATAAGATACAAAAGTTAATAAACTTTTGCTTGTTTCTCTCTAGTCCATCTCTTGTTATTAAAGGTCCTAGCTAAGTACTAAGAAAGACAGCAGGCAAGATACCTTTCCCTTCTCTTAGAAATCTCAGAGATAATGAGCAATATGAGTAAAGATTTAATCATTTAAAGATCTTATTATTTGAATACCTGAATTTTCCATGATTGCAAAATTATTTTTATAATATTTAACTTTTATTAGTATTTTAAAGTTATTTTTAGGCTGAGTCTAAACTCAGTGGTGGAGTACTTTTCTAGCATACAACTGACTTCATGGCAAAGTAGCACAACGATGAAAGTGAATCCTTGGGTTTGTTTTATGTTTTGTTTTGTTTTAAGCAAAATTAATATTAACCTATTGAGTGAAATAACTCCCATTTCTTAATGTATAGTTATACTGCCAACTGTTTTTGAGTAACTTAGAATATATCTGAATAAAATTAATTACAACACTTATTTGTTCAATTTTTTCAAGTTATTTTAAGAGATTATGGAGAAATGCTAGGTACCTGAATCACATTCTGGCTCCTGATATGGGAGCTTCTCAAATAATCCAGTGTAAATAATAAAAATCCATATGCCCTATAAAATGTATTAAAGTTAACCATACTGCAAGAATTTGTGAAGATGGATTTTAGGAAAACTTTCTATAGATATACAAACCCACATAACCATAATGAAAAGCCATATCAATTTGAGTTAATCAAAGAAACCTTTCATTGCTAAAGGCATATAGATATACAAATATATGCTAATATATGGAAAATGCTGGAGAACAGCAGAACAACCACCTCAAGATGATACCCATGGGTGGAGGGAGAACCATGCTAATGAGTGCTCTGAGAGAATAAGGGCATTATTTTTTTTAATTGTATATTTTCTTTATTTACATTTCAAATGTTATACCCTTTCCAGGTCCCCCTCCCCGAAACCCCTACCCCATCCCCCCCTTGCTTCTATGAGAGTGCTCCCCCACTCACCCACCCACTACTGCCTCCCCACCCTGGCATTCCCCTACACTGGGGCATCCAGCCTTCACAGGACCAAGGGCCTCTCCTCCCATTAATACCCAACAAGGCTATCCTCTGCTACATATGCGGCTGGACTCCTTAGTTTAGTCCCTGGGAGCTCTGGAGGGTGTGGTAGGTTGATACTGTTGTTCCTCCCATATGACTGCAAACCCCTTCAGCTACTTCACTCCTTTCTCTAACTTCTCCATTGAGGACCCCATGCTCAGTTCAATGTTTGGCTGAGAGCATCCACCTCTGTATTTGTCAGCCTCTGGCACAGCCTCTCAGGAGACAGCTATTATCAGGCTCCTTTCAGCAAACACATCTTGGCATCCACAATAGTGTCTGGGTTTGGTGACTGTATACTGGATGGATCCCGAAGTGGGGCAGTCTCTGAATGGCCTTTCCTTCAGTCTCTGCTCTATACTTTGTCTCTGTATTTGCTCCCCTGAGTATTTTGTTCCCCTTTCTAAGAAGGACCAAAGCACCCACACTTTGGTCTTCCTTCTTCTTGAGCTTCATGTGGTCTGTGAATTGTATCTTGTGTATTCCAAGCTTTGGGGCTAATATCTATTTATCAGTGAATGCATACCATGTGTGTTCTTTTGTGATTGGGTTACCTTACTCAGGATGATATGTTCTAGCTCTATCCATTTGCCTAAGAATTTCATGAAGTCATTGTTTTTAATAACTGAGTAGTACTCCATTGTGTAAATGTACCACATTTTCTGTATCCATTCCTCTGTTGAAGGATATCTTGGTTCTTTCCAGCATTTGGCTATTATAAATGAGGCTGCTATGAAAATAGTAGAACATGTGTCCTTGTGAAATGTTGGAGAATCTTTTCGTTATATACATAGGAGTGGTATCACTGGGTCCTCACATAATACTATGCCCAATTTTCTGAGAAACCGCCAGACTGATTTCCAGAATGGTTGTACCAGCTTGCAATCCAACCATCAATGGAAGAGTGTTCCTCTTTCTCCACATCCTCGCCAGCATCTGCTGTCACCTGAGTTTTTACTCTTAGCCATTCTAACTGGTGTGAGGTGGAATCTCAGGATTGTTTTGATTTGCATTTCCCTGATGACTAAGGATGTTGAACATTTCATTAGGTGTCTCTTAGCCATTCGATATTCCTCAGTTGAAAATTCTTTGTTTAGCTCTGTACCCCATTTTTTAGTAGGGTTATTTGATTCTCTAGAGTATAACTTCTTGAGTTCTTTGTATATGTTGGATATTAGCTCTCCTCTATCAGATATAGGATTGGTTAAGATCTTTTCCCAGTCTGTTGGTTGCCGTTTTGTCCTATCGACAGTGTCCTTTGCCTTACAGAAGCTTTACAATTTTATGAAGTCCCATTAGTCGATTCTTGATCTTAGAGCGTAAGTCAGGAAATTTTCCCCTGTACCCATGTGTTCAAGGCTCTTCCCCACTTTCTCCTCTATTACTTTCAGTGTAACTGGTTTTATATAGAGGTCCATGATCCACTTAGACTTGAGTTTTGTACAAGGAGATAAGAATGGGTCAATTTGCATTCTTTCACATGCTGACCTCTAGTTGAACCAGCACCAATTATTGAAAATGCTTTTTTCCACTGGATGGTTTTAGCTCCTTTGTCAAATATCAAGTGATCATAGGTGTGTGGGTTCATTTCTGGGTCTTCAATTTTATTCCATTGATCTTCCTGCCTGTCACTGTACCAATACCATGCAGTTTTTATCACTACTGCTCTGTAGTACAGCTTGAGATTCGGGATGCTGATTCCCCCAGAAGTTCTTTTATTGTTGAGAATAGTTTTTGCTATCCTGGGTTTTTTGTTATTCCAAATGAATTTGAGAATTGCTCTTTCTAAGTCTATGAAGAATTGAGTTGCAATTTTGATGGGGATTCCATTCATTCTGTACATTGCTTTTGGCAAGGTGGCCATTTTTACTATATTAATCCTGCCAATCAATAAGCATGAGAGATCTTTCCATCTTCTGAGGTCTTCTTCAATTTCTTTCTTCAGAGACTTGAAGTTCTTGTCATACAGATCTTTCACTTGCGTGGTTATAAATGCAAAGGAATGATGGGAAAGAAAGCAAAGAGGGACTACACAGATAATGATTGGATCAGTTACTTTTTTGTTGCTGTGCTAAAACTTCACGTCAAAGGCTTAGAGTTTATTTTGGCTTACAGTTCACAGGAAGGCAGAGCAGCACAGGACAGGCATGGTAGCAGGAGTCTTGAAACTACAAGCATAAGGCAGAGTGTGAATTGGAAGTAGGAGGATTCTTGCTTTGAAATCCTGACCCCATTGACATATGTCTCTCTTAAATTTTCAAACATTATTACCATGTAGGTGCCCAAGTATTCAAATACCAGAGCTTTAAGGGACATTCTTGTTCAAACCTCTACAGGGATCAACTTAAAAGTAAACAAATTTGATAAAGGCAATAGACAGTATTTTTACTACTCCCACGCTTAAAGCAAAACCACTGACTGTTACAGCCCTCGATTTATAGAAGTCTTTTACAGGTGCCTGCTCCTGGTTCACTAGTTACTTAACTCCTCCACAACCCCATGTCCACAGGGCTGCTGCAGCCATTCCGTCTCTGAAAGATCACAGAAGTGAAAATGGACATGGCAACTCTCTGTAGACAGAGCCCACTACACTCCATCCCAGAGATCTGGCCAGCCTCAGTCTCACTACATCTTCCTGGGGTTCACTACCTTTCCAGGTATCACCAGCATCCTCTCCCAAGCTGGCCTTTACTTGCTGCTTGGAATATTTCTGATAGTGTCTTCAAATATTTTTTGAGACAAACTGAATAGATTAGCATAGAATCTCTTGCATTTGATTAATCAGTGTAGTTGATTGAGTGGGGTACTCATGTGAGAATTCATCAGGAGCCATAACAGAACAGAAGCTAATGTTGTTTGTTTTGGTGTGGCTGGAATTTAGTTTTCCCAGAGCCTCTCTGGTCTCTCTCTGCATGTCTTGTGAGGCGTCTGCTGCTATGGCTGAAGATCATCTTTCTATGGACTTTTGTAAGTTACAAGCCCCTTAAAACATGGTCCAAGTGGGGTCCTTTCACTATCAAAATCTCAGACTCATAAGCTCTGGGGTCTTCTCATGCTTCACAAAGGTGTCATGTGACCCTCTTCACATCATTCTTCAGGAGATAACATCTAAAAAAAAAAAAAAAACAACTTGCCCAGATGTTTACCCTCTGGCTACAGCTACTGCAGTAATAAACTCAACCATCTGTGATTCAGGTGTCTCATTCCCTTTACCGTGAACCTCAGCTCATCAGTTGTTACCTTGCATGCACTGTTAAATTCACTCATACTTCTTAAAATACTTAGCATCACAATACACACACACACACACACAATGAGTTTTTTAAAATATATAAATTTAACAAATATATTAAGATAAATCCTAGAAATTATAATCTTTAATCTACAAATATTTCAACATGTATCTTAAAGAGTTCTTTAAAGTCTATCAACATTTATATCTATACAGAGGTATCATATTATCATTATAACTTCCAGAAATTCAAGTGATTGTTACACACACTCACACACACACACACACACACACACACACACACACACCATACTTTTAGTCAGAAGACTGAGCTCCATAAAACATTTTAGTGAAACCTCTAGGTTTAAATAGGACAAATACACCAAGGAGTGTTCCTCTACTACCGTCTGACAGAAATCACGTTTAGACAGCTCATCAGAGGAAATATCTGCTAAACAATGTACTCAGCTCTTTATCTATTGAGCCACCCCCACCCACAACTATTATAAATACTTATTAAATATTCAATTTTACCTTTCTCAAGTAATTTGAACTTTCTATGTTCAAGAGTATGAATTTGAGCAGGAATAAATGAATATAGAGAGCTTAGGACTAACAGAAAATTATCCATGAAAGACTTTTGTTTCAACACTATGTAAGAATAGGGAAAGGCACTAATTGACAGTCTCCCATGTTGATGTGGAACATGAATATTTCTTAGGATCTATGCCTCCAGTTTATGTTATAAATACTGCACTGCATCGGCATGAGGTAAATATTAGAGAAGTCATATTTCTGCAATGTATAAGAACACCGTGGTTTACAGATATAGTAAACATGTCAGAGGAATATATATTCAGACTTGTGAGAAGAAAACATATATCTATGTCGAAAAGACTGCTGAACCTCACAGCACATTTGCTTTTCTGCTATGAGACAATATCAACCACTACATAAAGCACAAGACACTTGTGTTCACATCATAAACTACCAAGTCAAAATATGTGCATATGAGTGGAGCCATGGAATATGTCTCAATAAATGCCAGTTATCACCACCATAAATTCCTAACAGCTCTTTATAAACAAAACTAAACAACATCATTCACAATTATATTATTTCAAAGACAGGTCATTGTTCATGATTGATAACTTCTGTACACAGCTAAGATAGCGGCTACTTCATAATTTTCATGATCAAAAAAAAAAAAAAGAAGCCTTACTCAATGAGGTTTTTATTAAATATATAAATGTAACAAAAACATTTTTGTTAAATACTAGAAATCATAATCTTTAATCTACAAATATTTCAACATATATATTAAAGAATTCTTTAAAGTCTATCAACATTTATATCTATATAGAGATATCATATTATCATCATAACTTCCAGGAATTTAAGTGACTGTTCTATATCTAGTACCCACTGTGTGCAAATGTCCTCTGTTGGCCAAAACGAAAAAAGAAAAAGAAAAAAAATTTAGGATTGCTTTAATTCAAGTAAGAATCAGAACATTCACACATGCCTCTTCAGAGTCTTTATCTAGGTTTCACCACATTTCTTTTTATTGTTTTATTTGCAAGTTACCTATTGAAGGAGCTAAGTTGTGTATACCACATTCTACGTTGTTAGTTGTATCTAGCTGCATGCTACATTCTGCAAAGTGGTGCACTCCACAGCTGCCTGGATCTTTCAGGACTGGGATCTCCTGTCAACTTTCAATGATTTGGCTGTTAGACTGTAAGTTCCCTCTTCCACACATACTCCATGGTAATAGAACAGAACTTATTCTGATTTCCCTAGGAAGCTCCCAAAGTAAAGTATTGCCAGAAGGTACTAGAAGGACACTGGAGAAGCCAAGAGCTCATCTTCCTCCGTAAGATATACCTTAAGATGTACACCGGGCCTCAGTGTAGCATGTAGTTCTGTCCTCAAGCACCAATCAAAACCTGCCACCTATCTCTCTCCAGAGTCCAAACACAGTGCCCACAGCAGATTACCCAACATACCTCAGTGGCTTCACAGCAGATGGCAGGCAATAGAACACCTATGAACTATTTTCCATTAATACCACAGCATCCAGTCTTCTTAGAGAAACACAAGTAGACATCTCCATTTGAACAAACTTTGTTACCCCTTCCTAATAAGTCGGTATCTTCCAGTAAATTCTGTACCATGGTACTTTCTGTAAGTAGTTTGCCCAGCACTACTAGGGATTTACTGACAACAGGGGATTTCAAATTCCCCATGGTTAAATTAAGTTTCACACACTGTAACTTATTATACAAATATGCTGCAACCAAAATCGACACTAACTTGGTTATTTCTCTGTTATTTTCTTCTGCCATTTGTAAATACTGTTTGTTTTTGGTTTCTGGGTTGTGCCTTCTGAACCTTACTGATACCAGCCTACTTAATTAATGAATCACATTTTGCCTCAAATTATTAAATTTAATTTGTGCAGTTTTTGGTTTTTCCAACACCATCAGGATCTTGAACCACATATCCTCCTACCAGCTGTGGATCTTACAGTGGGAGGAGGTAGATAACTCCTTGAGCACTTCACTCAGTCAGGTAGAGAGAATACTGTGGTTCGGCTAGATGTCTACTTGCAGCCCATGTATTAAAATGTCTTCATATATGGTGATACCTGGAGGTGATAGAAACATTAAGAGAGGTACTAGGTGAAGTCTCCTGGTTATCTGTTGAGTGCTTTGAAGACTCTTGTAGAACCCTGAGCCTTCTCCTTGACCTTTCCCCTCACCCTCTAGTCATTATCACGAGCACCTTGCTCTACCATGCACTCTCATCCAGAATCACTGCTTCACTACAATAGACAATGCCTCACCTCAAAGGCAATGGGCCAACGGACCACAGGCAGAAACTTTCAGAATTGCTAACCAAACTAAGCTTCTCTTTACAGGCTGACTGTCATAAGTATTTTGTTTTACACCAGTTATATGATGATTAACTTTATACTTCAAGTCCAACATACAACTTGGAAACTATGTAACAATGAAAAGAGTACATATAGAAACTGTATAATAAAAATAAAAGAAACACTTCCAGGTATATAAGCTCTCAAGTGCAAAGAGAACATGAAAGGAGGAAGGACAGAGTAGGCTCTGGTAACTCAAGGCTAACCAAGTAAGCTCAGGAGCCCTGAACCCTAGATAACGAACTACAGGCAACTGGGGAATGCTGAGAGCAGGCCACTGTGTCCAGAGCATTGCAATACCAAGTGGTCATCCCTGAAATCACCTACATACAAGTGACATACAGACTGAGTAGGTTGTATTTAGATCTTCAGGGTGTGTGTGTGTATTTAACAACAATTAAAAGATTAAAGGGATGAAGCTATGAATTTCAGAGGAGGGGTACATGGGATGGGTTAAAGGGAAAGGGGGAAGAAGAGAAATGATGTACTTATATTAAAATTTCAAAACTAAAAATTTATTATAAAAACCCTCAAGTTTGATATCCAATGCATATTACATAAGACAATGTGGTAAACTGGACCTTGCAAAGTTAAAACTGTCCTTGTGGAAGACCCCCCTTTAGAAGGATGGAAAGACAAACTGCAGACTTGTACATGACATCTTAAAACTATATACCTTACAAAAGGGAAAAGAAATTAACTTTCAGAATTGTTTAGTGAAAAAGCATGTAATCTAAAGGACAGAAACATGAACATACATTTCCCCAGAAAACACAAAGATGATAAATCAGTACACATAAAGATTGCTACCATTGGTTAATAAGAAATTCTAGTCCATCCGTGGTGGGAGACCTGTGCCTGGACCACCAGGGTTCCATAGCCGAGTAGTGCCAGGAGAAAGCTACCCTCCCAGGAGCGTGGAAAAGCTGTGAGTGGGGTTAAGACGAGCCCCACTGCTCACCAGGACCTGCCTGGAACCCGTGGGACACAGGGACTGAGGGGAAGTCGGGCATAGCAACTTTCCAGTTTCCATCTGTGGCAGGAGACCTCTGCCAGGCCACTAGGGTTCCATAGCCAAGCAGCACAGAAAGAAAGTTACCCTCCCAGGAGCATGGAAAAGCCGTGAGTGGGGATAAGGCAAGCACCACTGCTCACCCGGACCGGGGGATCTCAGCTTGTGCCACAGGGTTCCATAGCCAATTAGCACCAGGAGAAAGCTAGCCTCCCAGGCCCTCAGGACACAGAGACTGAGGAGGAAAAGTCAGGGACAGGAACCTTCCAGTTTCCATCTGTGGTGGGAGACCTGGGACTGGGCCACCAGGGTTCCATAGCCAAGTAGCACCAGGAGAAAGCTACCCTCCCAGGAGCATGCAAAAGCAGTGAGTGAGGATAAGACAAGCACCACTGCTCACTGGGACCCACCTGGAACCCAAGGGACACAGGGACTGAGGTGAAGTTGGCCATAGGAACCGTCTGGTTTCTATCTGTGGCAGGAGATCACTGACTGGGCCAACAGTGTTCCATAGCCAAGTAGCACAGAAAGAAATTTACCCTCCCAGGTGCATGGAAAAGCCATGAGTGAGGATGAGACAAGCACCACTGCTTACCCAGGCGTGGGGACCTCAGCATGGACCACAAGGCTCCAGGATAGGGCTGGTATCCCAGGAGTGCTGACACACCTTCAAGCATAGGCAAAACTACCACTTCTGTTCAAACTCACTGGATCAAGAGGGACCCTTGCAGAGCCATCAGGACACAGGAACCAAGGAAAAGCTGGGAACAAGATCCTTCTGGTTTCTGTCTACACAACAGAGCTGACCCTCTGCCAAAGCTCTCCAAACCCAAACACCTCTCAGAGAAAGCTGGTCTTCAAGGAGTACTGATTCAGAGGCCTGCAGGAGGAACAAGCCACAGCCAGACAGAGTAAGACTAGCTAACATCAGAGTTAACAAGATGGCAAAAGGCAAGGGTAAGAACATAAGGAACAGAAACCAAGGCTACTTGGCATCATCAGAACCCAGCTCTCCCACCACAGCAAGCCCTGGATACCCCAACACACCAGAAAAGCAAGACTCAGATTTAAAATCAGTTCTCATTATGATGATAGAAGACTTTAAGAAAGAAATTAACACCCTTAAAGAAACACAAGAGAACAGAGGTAAACAACTAGAAGCCCTTAAAGAAGAAACACAGAAATCCATTAAAGAATTACAGGAAAACACAATCAAACATACAAATGAAATGCAAAAAACTATCCAGGAGTTAAAATGGAAATAGAAACAATAAAGAAATCACAAAAGGAGACAACCTTGGAGTTAGAAAACCTAGGAAAGAGATCAGGAGTCATAGGTTAAAGCATCATCAACAGAATACAAGAGATAGAAGAGAGAATCTCAGGAGAAGAAGATACCATTGACAACACTGACACAACAGTAAAAGAACACACAAAATGCAAAAAGCTCCTAACCCAAAACATCCATGAAATCCAGGACACAATGAGAAGACAGAACCTAAGGATAATAGGTATAGAAGAGAGTGAAGATTCCCAATTTAAAGGACCAGTAAATATCTTCAACAAAATCGTAGAAGAAAACTTCCCTAACTTAAAGAGAGAGATGAACATAAATATACAAGAAGCTTACAGAACTCCAAATAGACTGGACCAGAAAAGAAATTCATTGAATCACATTACAGTGAAAACACCAAATACACAAAACAAGGAAAGAATATTAAAAGCAGTAAGGAAAAAATGTCAAGTTACATATAAAGGCAGACCTATCAGAATTACACCAGACTTCTCACCAGAGACTATGTAAACTAGAAGATCCTGGGCAGAACTCATACAGACCCTAAGAGAACACAACTGCCACCACAGGCTGCTATACCCAGCAAAACTCTCAATTAACATAGATGGTGAAACCAAAATATTCTATGACAAAACCAAATTTACACAATATGTTTCCACAAACCCAGCCCTACAAAGGAAAACAGTTGGAAAACGTCAACCCAAGGAGGAAAACTACACCCTAGAAAAAGCAAGAAAGTAATCTTTCAACAAACTCAAAAGAAGATAGCCACATAAAAGTTAAAATAAGACTGAAAATAACAGGAATCAAAAATCACTATTCCTTAATATCTCTTAACATCAATGGACTCAATTCCCCAATAAAAAGACATAGACTGACAGACTGGATCCATAAAGAGGACCCAGCATTTTGCTGCATTCAAGAAACACATTTCCATGATAAAGACAAACACGACCTCAGAGTAAAGGGCTGGAAAACAATTTTCCAGGCAAATGGTCCCAAGAAAGAGGCTGGAGTAGCCATTCTAATATCAGATAAAATCGACTTTCACCCAAAAGTCATCAAAAAAGATAAGGAAGGGCACTTCATACTCATCAAAGGAAAAACCTACCAAGAATAAATCTCAATTCTGAACATCTATGCTCCAAATGCAAAGGCACCCACAGTCATAAAAGAAACTTTACTAAAGCTCAAAGCACACATTGTACCTCACACAATAATAGTAGGCGACTTCAACACCCCATTATCATCAATGGACAGATCTTGGAAACACAAACTAAACAGAGACACAGTGAAACTAACAGATGTTATGGACCAAATGGATTTAACAGATATCTATAGAACATTTTATCCTAAATCAAAAGGATACCTTCTTCTCAGCATCTCATGGTATCTTCTCCAAAAATAACCATATAATCAGTCACAAAACAAACCTCCACAGATACAAGAAGACTGAAATAATCCCATGCCTCCTATCAGATCACTATGGATTAAGGCTGGTCTTCAATGGCAACAATAACAACAGAAAGCCCACATACACATGGAAGCTGAACAATGCTCTACTCTATGATAACTTGGTCAAGGAAGAAATAAAGAAAGATATTATAAACTTACTAGAATTTAATGAAAATGAAAGTATAACATACCCAAACATATGGGACACAATGAAAGCACTGTTAAGAGGAAAACTCATAGCTTTGAGGGCCTCCAAAAAGAAACTGGAGAGAGCATATACTAGCAACTTAACAGCACACCTGAATGCTCTAGAACAAAAAGAAGCTAATGCACTCAAGAGGAGTAGAAGGCAGGAAAGAATCAAACTCAGGGCTGAAATCAACCAAGTAGAAAAAAAAAGGACTATACAAAGAATCAATAAAACCAAGAGTTGGTTCTTTGAGAAAATCAACAAGATAGATAAACCCTTAGCCGGACTAACTAGAGGGCACAGAGACAGGATCCAAATTAACAAAATTAGAAATGAAAAGGGAGACATAACAACAGATTCTGAGGAAATTCAAAACATCATCAGATCCTACTATAAAAGCCTATACTCAACAAAACTGCAAATTCTGGATGAAATGGACAATTTTCTAGACAG
>JAPYYD010000050.1:0-44519 GCA_028551405.1 Uromys caudimaculatus | reverse complement strand
CAAATGGATGGAACTCGAAAATATCATCCTGAGTGAGGTAACTCAGTCACAAAAGAAGGAACATGGTATGTACTCACTGATAAGCGGATATTAGCCCAAAAGTTCAGAATGAACAAATTTCACTTAACAGTAACCGCTGGACTGAGAGTGAGGTCCCAGATGGAGGAGTTGGAGGAAGGTCTGAAGGAACTTAGGGAATTTGCAGCCCCATGGAGGGAGCAAGAGAGGCAATGGGCCTGACTCCCCCCCCCCCCCCGGTCCTCCTGGAGTTTGGACCACCAACCAAAGATTACACATTGATGGACTTATGGTTTGGACCACATAGATGGCAGAGGATGACCTCGATGGCCATCAGGCAGAGAGGAAAGGCCCTTGGGCCTGAGGATGTTAGAGGCCTCAGTAATGGGGAATGTCAAGGCGGGAATATGGGGATGGGTGAACGGGGGTGGGGGGGTGGGGTGGGAGGTGGAATTCCCTCCTAGAGGCAGGTTGGGGAGGGGACAGGGGGTATCCAAAGAGGAGACTCAGAAAAGGGGTAACATTGGAAATGTACATAAAGTATCAAAAATAAAAAAGGAGAAAAAAAAAAAAAAAGAAAGAAAGTCCGAGGGCATTTTTCACAACAAATATAGACCTTAACAAATTGTAAAGAACCAGAATTGTAAAGTAAAATAAAGGTTTTTTTTTTTTTTTAATAAAAAAAAAAAATTTCTCTACATCACCCCTGATGAGGAGGGTCTGTAAGAAAGCAGGCTGAGTAAGCATGGGGAACAAGCTAATAAAAAGCACCCCTCTATGGCCTCTGCCTCAGCTCTTGACTTGAGTTTAATGTCCTGTTTGAGTCCCTGTCCTCCTTTCCTTTAATAATAAGCAGTGAGTTGGAAGTGTAAACCCAATAAACCCTTTCCTCCCCAAGTTGCTTGGATAATAGCGTTCATCACAGCAATAGTAACCCTGAATAAGACAGGACTATTTATGGAGAATGGGTGACTCAAGGATAACTATGACATGAAAAAGCTAACCCCAGTGTAAATGGATGACAGACAACTCAGGACAGCACATTTTTTAGTGGTGGAGTGGAGAATCTGGAATTCAAGGTGATCCTCCGTGACAGAGATAATTTGGAGCCATTCTGGGCTACATAAAACTCTTTAAAAAAAGAAACTTCCATCAAAAATCCAAAACTAAACAGACCATAAATGAAGTAAACAAAACAAAACCTGAGGGTGGAGGTTCATGGTTCTTGTAACTTTCTGATCTTTGTTTATTTAGTTTCCCAAATCTCAAATATTCCCCTCTCTCCCCTTGTTTCCGTCCTTCCTTCCTTTCTTCCTCTCTTCACTCTTTCCTCTTCTTATCAATTCATCTAAAATCACTCCACAACCACAGAACACAGCACACACAGCCATCCCCTACCTCCACAATGTTTTGAACGATTTTTCTAAGTCAGTGAAAGACAAATAGAGAAAACTCCTTTGGAAGTTAAGTAATTGTCTAAAGAAAATGTAGAAAGTAATAAAACCACTCCTTGAACCTTGACAACAGCATCTGTGTAATAGTTATAAAATCTAAGTTCTCAGACCAGTGCCAGCAGCACAGGGAAGTGGATGATTTCTGCCCAAAACTTTGTAAGCAGCCTTCCCATAAATCCTCAAAAGTTAATCATGACAGAAACCAATCCTGTTCAGTTCTTCTAAAAGCCCAAAGCAATTTGTTCAGCATCCATGTTGCTGAGGATGAGATAAAGGAAAGGCACATCAAGACCAACAAAAAAGAATCCAAACAGGGAGGGTGTACAGAATGAAAGTGACCATTAGGAGTGACCGCTCAGGATCACTTTATCTTTTTATTCTAGAAATACAGAAGAAAATTATGCTGCTAGTTTGTTTGGGAAAATTCAGAAATTGAGATTTTAGGGTAACAAAGTGTGACTCATTCCACTTTACTGAGTAACTCCTTACTGCAGAGGAACAATCAGTGTCTCACTAAGAGCAAGTCCCTTGCTTTCCTGTTTAGTTAAAGTCATGAATTGTCCAATGTAGTCAGTGACAAGCTCAGATTCCAATTCAATGGAACTTTATCAAAGCCATAAAAGAACACCCCCCCCCCAATTCTTAAGTGGTAACAAAGATATCTAAAGTCACAGGGCAGAGAAGAAAACTTTATGGTAGACTTCTAGGGCTAAGAGTGAAAAAGCTACTGTAATTCCGTTTTATGCACTCTGTGTCTGTGTGCTTTCTAGGTATGGTGGAAAGAATACTATCTTCATTATTGCTCTGATAAACAACATGGCTAAAGTAAAGTGTGGAGAAAAGGGTTAATTTAGTGTATGCTTTCATATCACTGTTCATCACTGAAGAAAGTCAGGTCAGGAAAAAGTCAGAACAAGACAGAAACCCAGAAGCAGAAACTGATGCAGAGGCTATGGAGAAGTGCTGCTTACTGGATTTCCTCTCATTGCTTGATAAGCTTGCTTTTCTATAGAACCCAGGACCACCATCCATGGGTGGCCCTACCTACAACTGGATGGGTCTTTCCTCATATATCATCAAGTAAGAAGATGCCTGACAGGAACTATGGAATACCCGGGGAAATGAGCCTTCCGGTTTCCATCTGTGGTGGAAGACCTCTGCCTGGACCACCAGGGCTCCAGAGCCAAGTAGGGCTGGGAGAAAGCTAGCCTCCCAAGAGTGTAGAAAAGCCAGTGAGTGGGGGTAAGACAAGCACCATGGCTTAGTGGGACTTGCCCAGAATCCTTGGTACACAGGGACTGAGGAATAGCCAGGGACAAGAGCCTTCCAGTTTCCATCTGTGGCGGAAGACCTCTGCCTGGACCACCAGGGCTCCATAGCCAAATAGTGCCAGGAAAAACTAGCCTCCCGGGCCCTCGGGACACAGGGACTGAGGAAAAGCCATGGACAGGAACCTTCGGGTTTCTATCTGTGGCTGGGGACATCATTCTGTGCCACAGGACTTCATAGCCAAATAGTGCCAGGAGAAAGCTCTACTCCCAGGAGTGTGGACAAGCATGTCTGCTCAGAGGGACCCACCTGGAATCCCAATACACAGTGACTGAGGAGTGCTCTTCTGGTTTCTTTTGGCGGGTGGGGAGGTTATCCTGTGACACAGGGCTCCATACTCAAATAGTTTCAGGAGAGAGCTGGTATCCCAGGAGTGCCGACACACAGGCAAGGCCCCCACTTCTATTCAAATTCACTGGATCAAGAGGGACCCTTGCAGAGCCATCAGGACACAGGAACCAAGGGACAGCTGGGGACAAGATCCTTCTGGTTTGACCAGCACTCTAGAGCTGACCCTGTACCACATCTCTCCAACCGAATTTACTCTCAGAGAGATCTGGTCTTCAAGGAGTATTGACACAGAGGCATGCAGGAGAGACAATCCACAGCCAGAGAGAGAAAGACCAGCTAACACCAGAGTTAACCAGATGGTGAAAGGCATGGGCAAGAACATAAGGAACAGAAACCATGGCTACATGGCATCAGTAGTTCTCCCACCACAGCAAGTCCTGGATACCCCAACACACCAGAAGAGCAAGGCTCAGATTTAAAATCATTTCTCATGATGATGATAGAAAACTTTAAGAAGAAAGTAAATAACTCCCTTAAAGAAATATAAGAGAACACAGGTAAACAACTAGAAGCCCTTAAAAAGGGAAGACAAAAATCCATTAAAGAATCACAGGAAAACAAAATAAAATAGGCAGAATTACAGGAAAACACAATCAAACAGACAAAGGATATGAACAAAACCATCCAGGAACTAAAAAATAGAAATAGAGACAATAAAGAAATCACAAAGGGAGACAACCCTAGAGATAGAAACCCTAGGAAAGAGATCAGGAGTCATTGATACAAGCATCACCAACAGAATACAAGAGATAGAAGAGAGAATCTCAGGTGCAGAAGACATCATAGAAAACATTGACACAACAGTCAAAGAAAATGCAAAATGCAAAAAGCTCCTAACTCAAAACATCCATGAAATCCAGGACACAATGAGAAGACAGAAACTAAGGATAATAGGTATAGAAGAGAGTGAAGATTCCCAAATTAAAGGACTAGTAAATATCTTCAACAAAATTATAGGAAAAAACTTCCCTAACCTAAACAAAGAGATGAACAAAAATATACAAGAACTCCAAAAGATTGGACCAGAAAAGAAATTCGTCTCGTCACATTATAGTGAAAACACCAAATACACAAAACAAGGAAAGAATATTAAAAGCAGTAAGGGAAAAAGGTCAAGTAACATATAAAGGCAGACCTATCTGAATTACACCAGACTACTCACCAGAGACTATGAAAGCTAGAAGATACTGGGAAGAACTCATACAGACCCTAAGAGAACACAAATGCCAGCCCAGCAAAATCTCAATTACCATAGATGGTGAAACCAAAATATTCTATGATAAAACCAAATTTACACAATGTTTCCACAAACCCAGCCCTAAAAAGGATAACAGATGGTAAATGTCAAGGAGGGAAACTACACCCTAGAAAAAGCAAGACAGTGATCTTTCAACAAACTCAAAAGATAGCCACACAAACATAAAAATAACATCAAAAATAACAGGATGCAACAATCACTATTCCTTAATATCTCTTAACATCAATGGACTCAATTCCCCAATAAAAGGACATAGACTGACAGACTGGATCCATGAACAGGACCCAGCATTATGCTGCATTCAGGAAACATAACTTCGTGATAAAGACAAGCACTACCTCAGAGTAAAGGGCTGGAAAACAAGTTTCCAGGCAAATGGTCCCAAGAAACAGGCTGGAGTAGTCATTCTAATATCGGATAAAATTGGCATTCAACCAAATGTCATCAAAAAAGATAAGGAAGGACACTTCATACTCATCAAAGAAAAAAATCTACCAAGATGAACTCTCAATTCTGAACATCTATGCTCCAAATGCAAGGGAACCCACATTCATAAAAGAAACTTTACTAAAGCTCAAAGTACACATTGTACCTCACACAATAATAGTAGGAGACTTCAAAGCCCCATTAGCATCAATGGACAGATCTTGGAAACACAAACTAAACAGAGACATAGTGAAACTAACAGATGTTATGAACCAAATGGATTTGACAGATATCTATAGAACATTTCGTCCTAAATCAAAAGAATATACTTTCTTCTCAGCACCTCATGGTACCTTCTTCAAAATTGATCATATAATCAGTCACAAAACAAACCTCAACAGATATAAGAAGATTGGAATAATCCCATGCCTGCTATCAGATCAATACTGATTAAGGTTGGTCTTCAATGGCAACAACAACAACAGAAAGCCCACATACACATGGAAGATGAACAATGCTCTACTCGATGATAACTTGGTCAAGGAAGAAATAAAGAAAGAAATTAATGACTTCCTTGAATTTAATGAAATGAAACTACAGCATACCCAAACCTATGGGACACAATGAAAGCAGTGTTAAGAGGAAAGCTCATAGCTTTGAGTGCCTCCAAAAAGAAACTAGAGAGAGCATACACTAGCAGCTTAACAGCACACCTGAAAGCTTTAGAACAAAGAGAAGCTAATACATTCAAGACGTGTAGATGGCAGGAAATAATCAAATTCAGGGCTAAAATCAATCATATAGAAACAAAAAGAACTATACAAAGAATAAACAAAACCAGGAGCTGGTTCTTTGAGAAAATCAACAAGATAGACAAACCCTTAGCCAGACTAACCAGAGGGCACAGAGACAGAATCCAAATTAACAAATTAGAAATGAAAAGGGAGATATAACAACAGATTCTGAGGAAATTCAAAAAACCATCAGATCCTACTACAAAAACCTATGCTCAACAAAATTGGAAAATCTGGATGAAATGGACAAGTTTCTAGACAGATACCAAATATCAAAGTTAAGTGAGGATCAGATTAACCACCTAAACATTCCCATACCTAAAGAAATATAAGCATTCATTAAAAGTCTCCCAACCAAAAAAAGCTCAGACAAGATGGGTTCAGTGCAGAATTCTATCAGACTTTCTAAGAAGATTTAATACCAATACTCTTCAATCTATTCCACAAAATAGAAATACAAGAAACACTACCCAATTCATTCTATGAGGCCACAATTACACTGATACCAGAACCTCACAAAGACCCAACAAAGAAAGAAAACTTCAGAACAATTTCCCTTATGAATATCGATGAAAAAATACTTAATAAAATTCTCGCAAACCGAATCCAAGAACACATCAAAAGGATCATTCACCACGATCAAGTAGGCTTAATCCCAGGGATACAGGGATGATTCAATACCTGGAAATCCATCAATGTAATCCACAGTATAAACAAACTCAAAGAAAAAACCACATGGTCATTTCATATAGATGCTGAAAACACATTTGACAAATTTAAACATCCCTTCATGATAAACGTCCTGGAAAGATCAGGAATTCAATGCCCATATCTAAACATAGTAAAAGCAATATACAGCAAACCGGTGGTCAACATCAAACTAAATGGAGGGAAACTTGAAGCAATCCCACTAAAATCAGGGACTAGACGAGGCTGTCCACTCTCTCCATATCTATTCAATATAGTACTTGAAGTTCCAGCTAGAGCAATTAGACAACAAAAAGATGTCAATGGGATACAAATTGGAAAGGAAGGAATCAAAATATTGGTATTTGCCGATGATATGATGGTATATTTAAGTGACCCGAAAAACTCCACCAGAGAATTTCTACAGCTGATAAACAACTTCAGCAAAGTGACCAGATATAAAATTAACTCGAACAAATCAGTAGCCATCCTATACTCAAATGATAAACAGAGAAAGAAATTAGGCAAATGACACCCTTCACAATTGTCACACACAATATAAAGTATCTTGGTGTGACTCTCACCAAACAAGTGAAAGATCTGTATGATAAGAACTTCAAGTCTCTGAAGAAAGAAATAGAAGGAGACCTCAGAAGATGGAAAGCTCTCCCATGCTCATGAATTGGCAGGATTAATGCAGTAAAAATGGCCATCCTGCAGAAAGCAATCTACAGATTCAATGCAATCCCCATCAAAATTCCAACTCCATTCTTCATAGACTTAGAAAGAGCAATTCTCAAATTTATTTGCAATAACAAAATACCCAGGATAGCAAAAACTATTCTCAACAATAAAAGAACTTCTGGGGGTTTTGGTATCAATGTAACTGTGGCCTCATAGAAGGAATTGGGTAGTGTTCCTTCTGTTTCTATTTTGTGGAATAGATTGAAGAGTATTGGTATTAGGTCTTCTTTGAAGGTCTGATAGAATTCTGCAGTGAACCCATCTGGTCCTGGACTATTTTTGGTTGGGAGACTTTTAATGACTGCTTCTATTTCTTTAGGCATTATGGGACTGTTTAGGTGGTTTATCTGATACTGACTTAACTTTGGTACTTGGTATCTGTCTAAAAAATTATCCATTTCATCCAGATTTTGCAGTTTTGTTGAGTATAGGCTTTTGTAGTAGGATCTGATGATTTTTTGAATTGCCTCAGAATCTGATATTATGTCTCCCTTTTCATTTCTAATTTTGTTAATTTTGATTCTGTCTCTGTGCCCTCTGGTTAGTCTGGCTATGGGTTTATCGATCTTGTTGATTTTTTCAAAGAACCAACTCTTGGTTTTGTTGATTCCATGTATAATTCTTTTTGTTTCTACTTGGTTGATATCAGCCCTGAATTTGATTATTTCCTGCATTCTACTCCTCTTGGGTGCATTAACTTCTTTTTGTTCTAGAGCATTCAGGTATGCTGTTAAGCTGCTAGTGTATGTTCTCTCCAGTTTTTTGTTTTTTTGTTTTGTTTTGTTTTGTTTTGTTTTGGAGGCACTCAAAGCTATGAGTTTTCCTGTTAACACTGCTTTCATTGTATCCAATAAGTTTGGGTATGTTGTATTTTCATTTTCATTAAATTCTAGGAAGTCTTTAATTTCTTTCTTTCTTTCTTCCTTGATCAAGTTATCATAGAGTAGAGCATTGTTCAGCTTCCATGTTTATGTAGTTTTTCTGTTGTTAAGGCAAAGGACACTGTCAATAGGGCAAAACGGCAACCAACAGATTGGGAAAAGATCTTTATGAATCCTACATCTGATAGAGGGTTAATATCCAACATATACAAAGAACTCAAGAAGTTAGACTCCAGAAAACCAAATAACCCTATCAAAAAATGGGGAACAGAGCTAAACAGAGAATTCTCAACTGAGGAAACTCATAGGGCTGAGAAGAACCTAAAGAAATGTTCAACATCCTTAGTCATCAGGGAAATGCAAATCAAAACAACCCTGAGATTCCATCTCACACCAGTCAGAATGGCTAAGATCAAAAACTCAGCTGACAGCAATGCTGGCGAGGATATGGGCAAAGAGGAGCACCCCTCCATTACTGGTGGGATTGCAAGCTGGTAGAACTCTCTGGAAATCAGTTTGGAGGACCCTCAGAAAAATGGACATAATACTACCTGAGGACCCAGCTATTCTACTATGGGCATATACCCAGAAGATGCTCCACCATGTAATAAAGACACATGCTCCACTATGTTCATAGCAGCCATATTTATAATAGCCAGAAGCTGGAAACAACCCAGATGTCCCTCAGCAGAGGAATGGATACAGAAAATGTGGTACATTTACACAATGGAATACTACTCAGCTATTAAAAACAGTGACTTCATGAAGCTCACAGGCAAATGCATGGAACTTGAAAATATCATCCTGAATGAGGTTACTCAGTCACAAAAGAATGAACATGGTATGTACTCACTGATAAGTGGATATTAGCCCATACGTTCGGAATACCCAAGATTCACTTCACAGCAATGATTGGACTGAGCGTGAGGTCCTATATGGAGGAGTTGGAGAAGGGAGTGAAGGAGCTGAGGGAGTTTGCAGCCCCATGGAGGGAGCAACAGTGTCAACTGGCCTGACTCCCTGATGCTCCCAGAGACTGGATCACCAATCAAAGAATACACATGGAGGGACCCATGGTGCTGACCACATAAGTGGCTAAGGATGGCCTTGTTGGCCATCAGAGAGAGGAGAGGCCCTTGGGCCTGAGGGTGTTAGATGCCCCATTATAGGGGAATGCCAAGGAGGGAAAACGAGAGTGGGTGTGTGGGTAGGGCAATACCCTCATAGAGGCAGGGGAAGGGGTAGGGGATAGGGGACTTCCAAAGGGGAGACCTGGAAATGTGGAAACATTTGAAATGTAAATAAAATATCAAAAAAGAAGATGCCTTACAGACCAATCTAATAGAGACATTTTCTCAATCAAGATTCCTTTCTCTCCAATAACTCTAGCTGTGCCAAGTTGACAACTAAGTAACAAGTACTACATATTGATGTATTCATACATATACATTACATTTTGTAGGATGCAGATACAGCCATACAAAGTACTACATCTTAGTTGGTCCCATAAGATTACACAATTTCTAGCATTCTATCAGGTCAGCTTTTCTATGTTTCATTGACACCATCAGTGCATCCTGTAAACATGGTCTTACTGTTCAATTTTGTGTAGAGTCAAGTGATTCCCTTGATAGAAACTCTTGGGAATGCCATCATGATGGCTGTGGTATTATGTAAGTCTATAGATGGTAGTTTTATAAGAAGCAGTATCAGTTAGAAAGGCAGTTTTCTTCGGGACAGCTTTAGTATATAGCAATGGATATAACAAAGTTATGGCCAGGGAGTGAAAGGTCACATAACCAAGTCCATGTTTAATCTCCTTCTCCACAGTGGTCTTTTATCTGGCGCCCAGTGGTGACAAGAGGAACTTGGGAGAGGAGAGCAGCTCAGTGACATCTCCATACTGGGATATCTTGTCTATGTAGCTATTAAAATATTCCCCCTTAGAAAATATTCTTATGGGGCCCAAATATCTTCTCAAAAGGTGACTCTTAGAGAAGTCTATTTAATGCATTTTCATTGGAACTCTGGGTTTATCTTGTAACCTTGATTAGATTGAGAAGAACATAGGAGACTGACAAAACCCATCTTGGAGATATCTAGGAGACTATTTTCATATAGGATTAATTAAGGAAAAAAAAGACCATACCACATGAGAGTAGAATAGTCTTACAATTTGAAAACTGAGATAAAATGAAATTAGGAAAGGAGAAAGTACATGTACTAACACATGCACCTTTCTTTCTGCTTTCTGGCCACTATGGTGTGAACTTCTCTGCTCCACATTATACTGTCTCTACCATAATAGGCTGAAACTCTTGAAACCATGAGCTACAGCCAATCTTCATTTCCTTAAGTGATTTTCCTAAGTATTTTATAACAGTAAATACAAAAACAATATGTACATCTCTATTAACACCATGCTATGATTATATCATTTCCAAATGATAGCTTTCCAACCAACCTTTTAGTTAAGTCTAGAACTCAATATTGTTTCACAAAACTAGCCACCTCTTCATTTAAAACAAAAAATAAGTCATTTGGATATATGTCCACTAGAGTGTCTTCCCTTATGACTGCTTCTAAGGGGTATCCAGGGGTTGGACTATCCTGCCATAGCTGGTCATTTTTGAGTGATACCTCTACACTTTGCAAAATCATTTAAGTCAGATCTACTTTATTTCTCTGGTATTCACTTGGTCACAGGAAATACCTGTTGTGTAATAATTTCCCCTGAATTAAAACATTCCACCCTGGGAGTGAGACTACTTAAGATTCAAGAAGTAAAAACAAAACTTGCAAAGTTCAGGAAATAACAACTCACAAATCTCATAAAGTCCCTGATACTTATAATATTAACAAATACCACCTCCTAAAGTTACAAGGAATTCCTTCAAAACATTCAAAATAGTAGTCATAAGAGACAAGATCTTGGATTAGATAACCTGACATAAGGTTGAACTCTCTAGCACCAGTTTCCAAGTTACACCCCAACAAACTTGAGACCTCAGGTTACAAGCCTAGACCTGGTACTTTACTTCATCACAACCAACAATCAGAAGAAAAGCAGAGATTAAGTTTATGGTTTGGCCCTCAGCACCAGCCAATTATTTTAAAGGACAATAAAATTCCATAATGGTCCCCCAATCAGATGTGTACCAGGCTAAACACCCTTGCATGCTTGCCATTTGCTATAACATCTTGTCCGGCTGAGAGCTGGGGATTTGCCCTCCTGTCCTGCTATGTCAAAGATGGCAGTGTGGCCCAAGTTAGTTTGAATAAAGAGACCTTAGTGTGATTGCAAACTTTTATTTTTGTTCTACAGTGTTTCTCTTTAAAAGCCATGATAAAAATAGGGCCAAGAGAGAGCTAACCTCCCAGGAGTGTGGACAAGCCTGTGAGCAGGGATAAGACCAGCACCTCTGCTCAGAGGGACCCACCCAGAACTCTCAGGACACAGGAACCAAGGACAGTCTGGGACAGGAGCCTTCAAGTTCCTATCTGCAACCAGGGACCTGATCCTGTGCCACAGGGCTACATACCCAAATAGCACCAGGAGAGAGCTGGTCTCCCAAGAGTGCCAACACACCTTTGACCACAGACAAGACAACCACTTCCGTTCAAATTCCTGGCCAAATAGGGACCCTCACATAGCCATCAGGACATAGGAACCAAGGAACAGCTGGAGACAGGATCCTTCTGGTTTCTGTCTGCACCCCAGAGCTTACTTGTACCACAGATCTCCAAACTCAAATTCCTCTCAGAGAGCTAGTTTCCAAGGAGTACTGACACAGAGGCTTGCAGGAGGGATAAGCCATAGTCAGAGAGAGCAAGACCAGCTAACACCAGAGATAATCAGATGGTGAAAGGCAAGAGAAATAACATAAGGAACAGAAATCAAGGCAACTAGGCATCATCAGAACCCAGTTCTCCCACCACAGTGAGCCCTGGATATCCCAAAACACCAGAAAAGCACAACTATGGTTTAAAATCATATCTCGTGATGATGATAGAGGACTTTAAGGAGTACATAAATAACTCCCTTAAAGAAATACAAGAGAAGACAGATAAACAGCTAGAAGCCCTTAAAGAGGAAACACAAAAATCCATTAAAGAATTACAGGAAAACACAACAAAACAGGTGAAGGAATTGAACAAAAGCATCCAGTATCTAAAAATGGAAATAGAAACAATAAAGAAATCACAAAGGAAGACAAACCTGGAGATAGAAACCCTAGGAAAGAGATCAGGAGTCATAGATGCAAGCATCACCAACAGAATACAAGAGATAGAAGAGAGAATCTCTGGTGCAGAAGATACCATAAAAAACCATTGACACAACAGTCAAAAAAAATGCAAAATGCAAAAAGCTCCTAACCCAAAACATCCAGAAAATCCAGGACACAATGAGAAGACCAAACCTAAGGATCATAGGTATATAAGACCGAGAAGATTCCCATTTATAGAAGAAAACTTCCCTAACCTAAAGAAAGAGATGAACATAAAAATCCAAGAAGCCTACTGAACTCCAAACAGATTCTACCAGAAAAGAAATTTCTCCTGTCACATAATAGTCAAAACACCAAATGCACAAAACAAGGAAAGAATATTAACACCAGTAAGGGAAAAAGGTCAAGTAACATATAAAGGCAGACCTATCAGAATTACACCAGACATCTCACCAGAGACTATGAAACCTAGAAGATCCTCAGAAGATGTCATACAGACCCTAAGAGAATACAAATGCCAGCCCAGGCTACTATACCAAGCAAAACTCTCAATTACGATAGATGGTGAAAACAAGATATTCCATGACAATACCAAATTTACACAGTATCTTTCCACAAATCCAGCCCTACAAAGGATAATAGATGGAAAATGCCAATACAACAAGGGAAACTACACCCTAGAAAAAGCAAGAAAGTAATCTTCTTTCATCAAACCCAAAAGAAGATAGTCACTCAAACATAAAAATAACATCAAAAATAACAGGATGCAACAATCACTATTACTTAATATCTCTTAACATTAGTAGGCTCAATTCCACCAATATTATGACATAAACTAACAGACTGGATACATAAATAGGACCCAGCATATTGCTGCATACAAGAAACCTACCTCAGTGTCAAAGACAAGCACTACCTCAGAGTAAAGGGCTGGAACAAATTTTTCCAAGCAAGTGGTCCCAAGAAACAAGCTGGAGTAGCCATTCTAATATCAGATAAAAGTAACTTTCAAGCAAAAGTCATCAAAAAAGATAAAGAAGGACACTTCATACTCATCAAAGGAAAAATCTACCAAGAAGAACTCTCAATTCTGAACATCTATGCTCCAAATGCAAGACACCCACATTCATAAAGGAAACTTTACTGAATCTCAAAGCACACATTGCACCTCACACAATAATAGTGGGAGACGTCAACACCCCACTCTCAGCAATGGACAGATCTTGGAAACACAAACTAAACAGAGATACAGTGAAACTAACAGATATTATGAACCAAATGGATTTAACAGATATCTATGGAACATTTCATCCTAAATCAAAAGATTATACCTTCTTCTCAGAACCTCATGCTACCTTCTCCAAAATTGACCATATAATAGGTCACAAAACAGACCTTAACAGATGTAAGAATATTGAAATAATTCCATGCCTCCTATCAGATCACTACAGATTAAGGCTGGTCTTCAATAGCAACAAAAATAACAGAAAGCCCACATACACGTGGAAGCTGAACAACACTCTACTCAATAATAACTTGGTCAAGGAAGAAAGAAAGAAAAAATTAAAGACTTTTTAGAATTTATGAAAATGAAGGTACAACATACCCCAAATTATGGGACACAATGGAAGCAGTGCTAAGAGGAAAACTCATAGCTCAGATGCCTCCAAAAAGAAACTGGAGAGAGAGCATACACTAGCAGCTTAACAGCATACCTGAAAGCTTTAGAACAAATAGAAGCTAATACACTCAAGACATGTAGATGGCAGGAAATAATCAAACTCAGGGCTGAAATCAACCAAGTAGAAACAAAAAAAATTATACAAAGAATCAAAAAAGCCAAAAGCTAGTTCTTTGAGAAAATCAGCAAGATAGATAACTCCTTAGCCAGAGAGTATTCAAATTAACAAAATCAGAAATGAAAAAGGAGATATAACAACAGAAACTGAGGAAATTCAAAACATCATCACATCCTACTACAAAAGCCTATACTCAACAAAATTGGAAAATGTGGATGAGATGGACAATTTTCTAGACAGATAACAAACACCGAAGTTAAATCAGCATCAAATAAACCATCTAAACACTCCCATAACCCCTAAAGAAATAGAAGCAGTCATTAAAAGTCTCCCAACCAAAAGAAGCCCAGGACAAGATTAGTGCAGAATTCTATCACACCTTCAAAGATATAATATCAATGCTCTTCAAACTATTCCAAAAAATAGAAACAAAAAGAACACTACCCAATTCCTTCTATGAAGTCAGAGTTACACTTATACCAAAACCTCACAAAGACCCAACAAAGAAAGAAAACTTCAGACCAATTTCCCTTATGAATACTGATGCAAAAATACTCAATAAAATTCTCGTAAACTGAATTGAAAACACATCAAAATGATCATTCATCATGATCAAGTAGGCTTCTTCCCAGGGATGCAGGGATGCTTCAATACCCAGAAATCCATCAATGTAATCCACTATATAAACAAACTCAAAGAAAAAAAACCACATGATAATTTCATTAGATACTGAAAAAGCATTTGACAAAATTCAACATCCCTTCATGATAAAAGTCTTGGAAAGATCAGGAATTCAAGGCCCTTCCCTAAGACAGTAAAAGCAATATACAGCAAACCAGTGGCCAACATCAAACTAAATGGAGAGAAACTTGAAGCAATCCCACTAAAATCAGGGACTACACAAGGCTGCCATCTCTTTCCTTATCTTTTCAATATAGTACTTGAAGTTCTAGCTAGAGCAATTATACAACAAAAGGATGTCAAAGGAATACAAATTGGAAAGGAAGAAATCAAAATATCACTATTTGCAGATGATATGAACATATACTTAAGTGACCCGATAACCTCCACCAGAGCACTGCTACAGCTGATCAACAACTTCAGCAAAGTGGCCAGATATAAAATTAACTCTAACAAATCAGTAGCCTTGCTATACTCAAAGGATAAAAAGACTGAGAAAGAAATTAGGGAAATGACACCCTTCACAATAGTCACAAACAATATAAAGTATCTTGGTGTGACTCTAACCAAACAAGTGAAAGATCTCTATGACAAGAACTTCAAGTCTATGAAGAAAGAAATAGAAGAAGACCTCAGAAGGTAGAAAGATCTCCCATGCTCATGGATTGGCAGGATTAATTTAGTAAAAATGGCCATCTTGCTGAAAGCAATCTACAGATTTAGTGCAATCCCCATCAAATTTCCAACTCAATTCTTCATAGAGTTAGAAAGAGCAATTCTCAGATACATTTGGAATAACAAAAAACCCAGGATAGCAAAAACCATTCTCAACAATAAAAGATCTTCTGTGGGAATTAACATCCCTGACGTCAAGCTGTACTACAGAGCAGTAGTGATAAAAACTGCATGGTATTGGTACAGTGACAAGCATGTAGATCAATGGAATACAATTAAAGAGCCAGAAATGAACCCACACACATATGGTCACTTGATCTTTTTCAAAGGAGCTAAAACCATCCAGTGGAAAAAAAGATAGCATTTTCAACAAATGATGCTGTTTCTATGGGTGGTCAACATGTAGAAGAATGCAAATTGATCCATTCCTATCTCCCTGTACAAAGCTCAAGTCCAAGTGGATCAAGGACCTCCACATAAAACCAGATACACTGAATCTAATAGAAGAGAAAGTGGGGAAAAGTCTTGAACACCTGGGTACGGGGGAAATTTTCCTGAATAGAATACCAATGGTTTATGCTCTAAGATCAAGAATTGACAAATGGTACCTCATAAAATTACAATGCTTCTGTAAGGCAAAGGACACTATCAATAGGATAAAATGGCAAGGAACAGATTTGGAAAAGATCTTTACCAATCCTACATCTGACAGAGGGCTAATATCCAATATGTACAAAGAACTCAAGAAGTTAGACTCCAGAGAACCAAATAACCCTATTAAAAAATTGGGTACAGAGCTAAATAGAGAATTCTCAACTGAGGAAACTCAAAGGACTGAGAAGCACCTAAATAAATGTTCAACATCCTTAGTCATCAGGGAAATACAAATCAAATCAACTCAGATTCCGCCTCACATCAGTCAAAATAGCTAAGATCAAAAACTCAGGTGACAGCAGATGCTGGCGAACATGTGAAAGAGGAACACTCCTCCATTGGTGGTGGGATTACAACCTGATACAACCACTCTGGAAATCAGCTTGAGGGATCCTCAGAAAATTGGACATAGTACTACCTGAGGTCCCAGCTCTACCACTCCTGGGTTTATACCCAGAAAATTCTCCAACGTGTAATAAGGACATATGCTCCACTATGTTCATAGCAGCCATATTTGTAATAACCAGAAGCTGGAAACAACCCAGACACCCCTCAACGGAGGAATAGATACAGAAAATATGCTTCATTTCCACAATGGAATACTACTCAGCTATTAAACACAACGACTTCATGAAATTTACAGACAAATGGATAGAACTTGAAAATACCATCCTGAGTGAGGTAACTCAGTCACAAAAGAACAAACATGGTATGTACTCACTGATAAGTGGATATTAGCCCAAAAGTTCAGAACACCCAAGATTCATTTCAGAGACCATATGAAACCTAAGAAGAAGGAAGACCAAAATATGGATGCTTCAATGTTGCTTAGAAGAGTGAACAAAATACTCAACAGGAGGAAATATGGAGACAAAGTATGGAGCAGAGACTGAAGGAAAGGCCATCCAGAGACTGCCCCACCTGGGGATCCATCCCATATACAGACACCAACCTGGACGCTATTGTGGATGCCTGGAAGTACTCGCTGATGGAAGCATGATAAGCTGTCTCCTGAGAGGCTCAGGTTGAGCCTGACAAATACAGAGGCAGATGCTCACAGCCAATCATAGGACTGAGCGTGGGGTCCTAGGTGGAGGAGTTGGAGAAGGGACTGAAGGAGATGAGGGGGTTTGCAGCCCCATGGAGGGAGCAACGGTGTCAACTGTCCAGATCCCCCAGAGCTCCAGGAGACTGGACCACCAACAAAGAATATACATGGAGGAACCCATAGTGCTGGCCGCATTTGTGGCAGAGGAGAGTCTTGTTGAACATCAGTGGGAGGAGAGGCCCTTGGGCCTTAGTGTGTTCGATGCCCCAGTGTAGGGGAATGCTATGGAGAGAAGACAGGAGTGGGTATGTGGGTGGAAGAGCACCCTCATAGAGGCAGGGTGAGGGGGGATTTAATAGGGGGTTTCCGAAGGGGAGACCTGGAAAGGGGAAAACATTTGAAATGTTAATAAAGTAAATATTCAATAAAAAGAAAAAGAAAAAATATTAAGAGGAGGAAGTGGAGAGGGGCGCGAATTATAAACCAAGTATAACTAAACACATGTATGAAAAAAAGCCATGATAGTATTGTTGCGGCTGCTGTTTACTATAATGATTAAATAAATGCTAATTTTTAAGTTATTAACTTGTGTTATCATTTGTTTTTATAGTAGACACAGATAGTTTAAAGTGCAAATATAGGCTCATTAAACTGCATGATAAGTTGTGGAAAATACATGATTCAAGTTGATAGTTCATATCTGTGATGCACTTTTCTTCGCTAAGTACTAAAGATGCAGCAAAAAATATTTAAATGAATAAATAAAGCCAATTGTTTTTATCTTGACCGTTTTTGAAGTGCACATATTCCATTCTACAGTTGTGTGGACCCTTCTGATAGAAAAGGAAAGGGCTGAAGGATAAAGGAGCTATGGCAGTGGGTGTGCATTCCCTTTCCCTTCTTTGTAAATGCTTATTTTTAGGAAGTTCGTTCCACCATGAATAAAACTGATGAGACTCATTGATTGTTTTATAATTCTATAGCCTCCAACATTTGAAACAAGTTGCTATTCCAAAGGAATGTGTGTATTCTTGGGCTATTAGTGGCCCTGCCAATCATGCGCCATGCTTCCTTGTGAGCTCCGTGAGTCTGACAAGGCTCCATACAATGTGGACACTCCAAAATTTTGTGGTTCTGGATATTTGTAAAGCAATATGAAGTGATCCAAAGGAGATAAGTATTGTGCATACTTTTCTTCATGCTCCACTGACACATCAGAATTCTCTAAGAACTCACAAGATTAAAACAAAACTATTAAGAAGTTGAAGGCATAAACATCGGGGAAGCAAATCAAATGAGAAGACCTTTGAGGCATGAGATTCTATGGCAGCAATCTCCTGTCCCTGATTTATGAGAGCTGGGACTAACATCTGGGGACACTTCCCACTCACCTTCCACGGAAACTAAAGTTAAATGCGAACTGTAATTACAACTACGCTTCTAACAACTGAGAACCAAGAGTTGACCAAAACCAAATGTGGTGGTACTATAATTCCAGCATTCAGAACACCAAGTTGGGAGAATATCAAGTTCTAGTCCAGTCCAGCCTGTGCTGCACATGCACACACACACATACACACACACACACACACACACACACAGAGAGAGAGAGAGAGAGAGAGAGAGAGAGAGAAATATAGTTTACTGTCCACAATTATAGAGCCTGGATGACATTTTCATCATTTATAATAGTTTAAATGTTAAATAAGGAATAAATATAAAGTTAAAATGTGATAACATAGATTCATAAATGCATCAAAATAAGAAAAATTAGGTAAAATGAGAAGGGGAAAATACATGAAAAAAATGTAGGAATCAAGCAGTGTCTACATAAAACTTTAGCCTTGGATTTCATAGTAGCCCAAATTAACCTTATGAGCAGAAATTATCTCATAGGAAGAAGACACACAAGTGGGAAGGGAATGAGAAAGTTGAATGGGGGTTAACAATGATTATAGTTTATACACGTATAGAAGTGTCAATGGATAAAAATAAGTTAATAAAGGAAAACAGAAGAGGATTAGAGGGCTGGTAGGATGGCATTGTTGGTAATGGCACTTGCTGACCAAGCATGATGATACCACTAATAAACATACAAACAAAACTGTAAAATTGAGAAACAAACTAAATTACAAAATAGCCCCTGCTAACTAATTACTGTTCCATGAAAATGCCGTTTTGAAATATAGGGGTAATAGAGAACAAAAGAACAGAATGGTAGTTGTCTCCAGCGATATGGCTGGAGATGGAAGGAAGTGAATGCTCCAGTGTCACTCATTCTCAAAGTATGCAGAAAATCCTTTAGAATTGAAATAAGTCAACTCATAAAATTAGATCATATGGAGCACTTTGCTTTGGGAAGCATGCCCACCGAAGTAAACACTAAGTGTAAGCGAGTAATCAAGATGACGATGATAGCAACATTGTGAAATGGAAATGTTCAGTTCTATAAAGGATAGTTACTGAATGGTTAGACATAGAATAGCATGCAAATTAGGAAACGACTGGCTTATGCTCACATACGGACAATTCCAGTAACTGTAGCCAAGCTGGACAAAGAGTAACAGCTAATACAGTTCTGAAGTGTGATAGCTGGAGCACTGAGAACAGCCAACTTCCAGACAATGCAGTAATCAATAATCAACAAAAGAACAGCTAAAAAGAACCCTGAGGCATCGTGGAGTGTATGAAATAATGGGCTGTGGAATAGAGGCAAATAAAATGCTTACCCACTCTTAAACAAAGACAAAGGAAATTCCATATTGGATGGACAGGTTTTTTTTTAAACAAATGTTTCTAAAATGACTAGCTACCTATACAAATAAATAAACAAATTACTTTTACATGATTTCTATATAGTTTTAAAACAAATAATTCATAATTAAAGTCATATCTGAGGACTTATGCCATGCTAACCAGGAAAAGTTAACAGAATTTCTTTAAGCTTAGCACTAGCCTCATAATGGAACTGAGAATTTTAGCTCTCCAGCTTGTTTAAAATTACTCCAAAGTTAGTTTGTAGAACTCCCTATGCACAAAGGTTACAAATTGAGCAGTGCTATGCCTGGAATAAGAACAAAAGCCAAATCTCTCAGAAGCCTTATTTTTTTAATGAAGAGAAAATTCTGAATAGCATTTTCAGTTATTCAGATGGAAGTGGATCTAACATTGATCACTTCCACAGGGAATTTACTCAAGGAAGCGTATAAAGAGTCTAGATTTTCTACTACCTAGAATGTAGCATCAGATCTGTTTATTACTATCGAAGTTCTAAGAAATTATGTCTTTGGAAATACATAGTGCAACAAAGATCACCACACCCACACTCAGGCCATGCATAGTCTATGATGAAGGGAAGGTCCCATGCTGTAAGTGCCATGAGGAACAAACTGAGAAAAAGCTGTCCTATCCCATATGGAAATTAGGAATGCCTTGGGACAAGCTAGAAGATAGTGCAGTTAAACTGCATTGAATCCCTAGAACCCAGTTAAAGCAAAAAGAAAGGCACAGTTTGGTAGTGAACACTTATCAACCCAGAGATGGGAAGGTAGAGTCAGTACCACCTTTGAGACTCATTGGTTACTTCATCTAGACTACTTGGAGAGGTTTAGGCCAGGGCGATGGTGAGACACTGAGAGAGCGATCCTACAGATGAAAATTGGAGAATGTCTGAGAGCTGACAATAGAGGTTATCCTTGATCCTTCGCAAGCTCACAAACATATTACGTGAATACCTGAGGAAACTGAGCAAGTCACAGTAAAGCACAGCTATTGGTTGATGTTCCGATTTGACATCCATGTTTGGTCTCCTTTAACTTATAGCTCCTTTACAGTTCCAGGGCCATCCTGAAGAGAAAGTGATGCAGAAAGAAGCTAGCTATTTCCCACCTGATGTATTATCAGATATTCCACACAAGCACATGAGTTAGCACAACTCACATGCAGTTAGAAGCATCTCTTCCTTTCTCATTATTGACAAGTATAAATCAGAGAGCTTAATATTTAATATTGTATAGTACCATCACTTTGTGGATCAATTCTATAGATATGTAATCACATAGACTTGAGTCCCATATGGAAGGGTCTGATTGTATATTGTTTCTTGCATGTGCCAACAGCAATTTAACACAGCCAAATTGGTAGATGGTATGGACCCTTTCCTGATCAACACATTTCTTCTTCAATTTTGCACATTTGATATTTGTACTAGGAAATGTTCTTTGTTCCAGTGATCTCTGAGAACATAGTAAACTTGAAATATAGCCTTATTTAGTTTCATAACTAGCAAGTTGAATATAAAATAATATATCTTCATCAGTGGCAGTAAACCACTATTGTATATTTACTATGCTCTCCTATCACCATTGAAAGAGAAATCAGAACCAAGAACTCAGAAAAGTCTTTTTGCTTCAGCAAAGTCCCAGTTAAAATCTTGAAGAAGTGATAATATTTGTTCATCAGACAACAAACACTAAAAGAATATCCCATCAAGTATTGAGGCACACAGGGCAGCTCTGTCTGGTTTTCATTCCCCTTAGGGCAGCTCATGATATTCAGTAAACACCGTGTCTGCTGTGGGGATAGCAGAATGTAATGCTTTATTCCCATGTGACTCCAAGCCATTGTAAAAGTTGCTGCATGTTTGACAATTAACCTAACATTAAAGCCTCACAGGAGCCATATTGCATTACATATAGTAGCAAAGATTTATCTGAGGTTCTCATGTTAATTCATATTACATAATTCCATAGGCTAAAGCTAAATCTCCAGACATAAAATGAAAGGGTTGTGGTTGCTTAAATCATTTGTTTCCTAATTCTGTCTTTTACATCTTCCCCAATGTTCCTTGCTCTCTGGAACCATTTATGCACTAGTACATGACTTGCATGAGCAGACTAAGATATTAGAAGTATGCTCTTTAAGGGCACTTGAGCCAGTCCTGCAGAGAACTAAGGGTTGGGAGCTGATTTCCCAAACTTTATAAAGTGACCCTCAGATGTACCTTTGTGAGTAATTAGTTTTAATCTATTTAAATGAGTTGTTGATTTTGACTACAGTCCTCTTCTCTGAGTAAAAAAAAAAAATCTTTTCAGAAAATGATTTTTAGTTCAAGGCAGAAAATCAAATGATCCTTAAGAGCCTTGGAAAACACAAAACCAATGAAACATGAGAGGGATTAACCAGGACAGGGTTCTGAAGGCTGAAAAGCAGATGCGTAGGGTAAACTGCTTGGAAAACTCAGGAAAGGGGAATCCTAAGTTTCTGTGGTAGGAATTGTGCAACAATAGAATCTAAACACAGAATCATAGAATGATTCCTAACCAACAGCTGTGGAGATGAAATCATGGCCAAATGACAGAAGCTATCTCAGAGGCCACCGTAAGAAACAGTCAGACTCTTCAGTGTACACATTTTCCTGCATCCCTGGGAGGCTGCCCATGATCTACTGAAGCACTGAGGTCTACTTTCTGGAGAGGAAGGAAGTGGATCCCTGGACCAGTTATGCCTTTTGCTTTTAGTTTTGGTTTTTGGTGTTCTGATTTATTTTGTTCTGTTGAACACACTGCTAGAATCATCTGTTTTGGTGCCAGTGTTTTAAGGGGAAGGGAGCTCAGCTGATATGTTTTTCTTTCTGATGCACTTAACTATGTTGTCTGGGCTGGAGGTCCTGAGGATTGAATGGCCTGTATATTTGTAATGCATGTCTTACTCAGTTGCCTGGAGATTCAGCTTGATGGGTGAGCCAGCAAGGGACTGACTATGCCCACATAGCCACTGCATGTAGCTAGTTTGACTTTGTCACACTTTGGGGATCTGGTAAGTATGTAAAGTGTTAAGGAATGACCATCAAAGGGAAGAGCAGGTCCTGGTGAGCACAGGGGAATGCAAAGCTGAATAAATAAGTAAGTAAGTAAGTAAGTAAGTAAGTAAGTAAGTAAATAAATAAATAAATATAAAATTAAAACAAATAGGAAATGTATAAACAAGAATGAGTGAAGGAAAACTCAACTAATATCATTAGCACTGTGGAAGAAGGGGGTCTAAGTTACTTTTATATTACCATGACAAAACAACATGACCAAGGCAGCTTATAAAAGAATGAGTCTAGGGGTACTTACAGTTTCAGAGGATGTGTCCATGAAAGTGAGCTAAGAACAACTAGGACTTCTGAAACCACAAAGCCCAGGATCAGTAGCACATCTCCAACAAGGCCATGTCCACTAACCCTTCACAACTGGGGACCAAGGTTCAAATCTACGAGCCAGTGGTAGTCATTCTCATTCAAACTACCACAATGTGAATGGCGTGAGGCTAAGGAACAAAAGCAGAATGATATAAAATTCACTATACTCATTGAAAAAAAAGAAACACATAGAAATTATATACAGTCTTAATTAGTGTGTGGGTGGGAAGGGTATTAAAATATGACAAATGAGAATAATGGAATATAAATAAACATAAAGAGAAAAATGTTACTGAAATAGAAGTTCATTTCTATATCTCCATGATGTTCCAGAGAGAACAAAAACATATACACAATAAGTGGGTAGTACACTTTTCAAGGAAACCATTGAAATAAGTTTCCCAGAACTAAAACCAGGATTTGTCCTCAAAGGGTGATGATTGTGTGATTGTGACTTCCAGTAGATGCAGAAGAAGGCGGGGGAGGGGGAGAGGAGGTGGAATAAAGAGGACAAACATGCCCATTGTGCAATAAAGAAAATGTAATGTACAGGATTTCAGCAGCTACAGCAGTACATGCACCGAATAGCAATTGAAATAAAAATTATAACTAATTAGAGAGGATTATGTGGGTGGTAAGTAGAAATGAGAGATTACTAAAGCATGCTTTTTAAAGTAAAAAGTTAACAGATAATGCCTACAATTAAGAAAATGATAGAAATGTAAAAGTAATGTTTATGAGTATAAAACAACTCCTGAAAAATGCTGTTATTTTTGACCTAAGTCTTGTAAGCTATTTTACAATATATATATATATATATATATATATATATATATATATATATACACATATATATACATATATATATATATATATATATCCCTCTGTGTGTGTGTGTGTGAGCATGTGTGTGTGTGTGTGTGTGTGTGTGTGTGTGTGTGTGTGTGTGTGTGTGTGTATGAGGAGAAATTGGTGAGAAATGTCTCAGCAGGTAAAGATATCTGACACCAAGCATGGTAACCAGAGCTCGATCCCCCAGTGAGAGAACGAACTCTTGAAAGCTGTCCTCTCACCCTACATACATGTGACAGGCACACATACACATGAACATGTTTATACATGCACTCCCACCGTTAATATATCAATAAAAATGCTTGAAACAAAGAATTTAGAGAAACTAAAAATGGACTAATGAACTCCTACAGAGGTCTCTCTGTAAAGAGTTTCTCAAGGTCAGTGTCTCTCAAAGCACAATGTGACTGGCAAATTCCCAAGATTTCGAGAAAAGTACAGACTGAAGTGGAACTTCATATTGTTCATTGACCACAGCCCCCTGCAGAAGCTAACCCTGTTGACGTTTTGATACATTTTGAGCACCCAAGATTTAGATAAACATTTTAAAATTCAATATACATGTTTGAGTCATATGATAAATGATTTAAAATCAATGTAGGTGGAAGAAAATTTATTTAAAAAGGACCAGCAAACAAGGCTACTTCCCTATTAGATAGCTTTTATAAGCATGATTCAAGAATCTCAAACTGCTACTCTCAAAATACTACAAGCTCCCAACTTTAAGACATTGAAGAAAGAAATAAAGGACAATACCAAATGATACTCCAAGCTCCTGGATCAGCAGAGGTAATATTTGGCAAAGGCTATATTATCAAAACCAACCAACAGATGTAATTCACGTCAATATTTCAGTAATATTCTTAACAAAACTAGAAATAAATCAGCCTAAAAGTTCATATAGAAACACAAAAGACACACACAGCCCAAGGAATTCTAAACAGAAAGCACACTGCTGGATGAGGAACAATACCTGACTTCAAGTTAATCTCTGCAATGGTAGTGACAAAGACTGCATATCATACACCAGAGCAGCCATGTAGACTAATGGAATTGAGCTAAATTTTTGACAAAAGCATTAAAAAAAAAATGACTTAGGAAAAAACAACACTGGATGTCACCTGCAAAAGAAGAGAATTCAATCTTCATTTTGAACAGTGCACTAAAATCAATAAAAATGGATAAAAAACTTAATTTAAAAATTGAGGCCGGGCAGTGGTGGTGCATGCCTTTAATCCCAGCACTTGGGAGGCAGAGGCAGGCGGATTTCTGAGTTTGAGGCCAGCCTGGTCTACAGAGTGAGTTCCAGGGCAGCCAGGGCTACACAGAGAAACCCTGTCTCAAAAAACCAAAAAAAAAAAAAAAAAAAAAAAAAAATTGAAAGGCTAATGCCATCCCTGTTGGGCCTGGGAGTCTCTTGTTTTCCTGGTATCTGGGACTTGCTGGTGGCTACCCCCAGTTTCCCATCTCCCCCATTGCTATACACCTCTGTTCAATTTCCTAACCCTCTATCATCCCTGTCTCCTCTCATTCCTGATCCTGCCCCCTTTTTCTCCTCCCCCTGCTCTCTTCCTCCCAAGTCCCTCCCACCCTCTACCTCCTGTGAGTATTTTGTTTCCTCTTCTAAGAGGGATTGAAGCATCCACACTGTGGTCTTCCTTTTTCTTGAGCTTCATGTGGTCTGTAAGTTATACCATGGGTATTCCAAGCTTTTTCCTAATACCCACTTATCAGTGAGTACATACCATGTGTGTTATTTTGTGACTGAGTTACCTCACTCAAGATGATATTTTCTAGTTCCATCCATTTGCCTGTGACTTTCATGAGGTCATTGTTTTTGATTGCTGAGTAGTACTCCATTGTGTAAATGTACCACATTTTCTCTATCCATTTCTCTGTTGAAGGACATCTGGGTTCTTTGCAGCTTCTGGCTATTATAAATAAGGCTGCTATGAACATAGTGGAGCATGTGTCCTTGTTATATGTTGGAGTATCTTTTGGGTATATGCCCAGGAGTGGTATAGCTGGGTCCTCAGGTAATACTACGTTCAATTTTCTGAGGAATTGCCAGACTGATTTCCAGAATGGTTATACCAGCTTGCAATCCCACCAGCAATGGAGGAGTGTTCCTCTTTCTCCACATCCTTGCCAACATCTGCTGTCACCTGAGTTTTTTATGTTAGCCATTTTGACTAGTGTGAGGTGGAATTAGCTGAAATACCCAACAAAGGGGAGGGAGACCATGTAGAGACCATATCCAGAGGTTAGGCAAGGCCCTGGTTGGGAGATGGGCCATACACTCATCTCCAAATCTCCAAATTTTTAACCCAGAATTTCTGTGTCTAAAGGACATACAGGGACATATGGAGCAGAGACTGAAGGAAAGGCCATCCAGAGACTGCCTCACCTGGGGATCCATCCCATATACAGACACCAAACCCAGATACTATTGCTAATGCCAAGAAGTGCTTGCTGACAAGAGCCTGATATAGCTGTCTTCTGAGAGGCTCTCCCAGAGCCTGACGAATACAGAGGTGGATGCTCACAGTCAACCTTTGGACTGAGCACAGGGACCACAATGGAGGAGTTAGGGAAAGGACTGAAGGAGCTGAGAGGGTATGCAACCCCACAGGAAGAACAACAGTATCAACCAACCAGGACCCCCAGAGCTCCCAAGGACTAAACCTCCAACCAAAGAGTACACATGGAGGGACCTGTGGCTCCAGATGCATATGTTGCAGAGGATGGCCTTGTCTGGCATCAGTGGGAAGAGAGGACCTTGGTCCTCTGACAGCTCAGTGCCCCAGTGTAGGGGAATGCCAGGGCAGTGAGGTAGGAGTGGGTGGGTGGGTGGGGAAGCAGTGGGAGAGGGGATGGGTTAGGGAGTTCGCAGAGGGGAAGCCAGGAAAGGGGATAACATTTGAAATGTAAATAAATAAAATATCCAATAAAAATAAATAAATAAATAAATAAATAAATAAATAAATAAATAAATAAATTGAAATGTTGAAAATGCCAAGGAAAACATTTCAAGTTACAGGTATGTGTAAGAACTTTCTGAACAAAGTTCTGGCATACAGAATAGTCTCAAGATCAACAAACAGAACTATATAAAATAGATTTTACCCAGAACAAACAAACAACTATCCACAGAGTTAGCAGGCACCCCAGAGAAAGTTGAAAGTGTGAATCTTTCTTGCTATACCTCAGGGAAGACATGAGTATTTAGAACAGATTTAAAAAACTGCAAAAAGAAAAATATACAAAAAACCCTACAACAATAAATGGCGGTTCCTTGGGAGGTCCGGCCAGCAACTGACCAATGCAAATGTGGATGCTTGGAGCCAACCATCATACTGAGCTCAGGGAGCTAGCAGAAGGACTGAAGGAGCTAAGGATGATTGCAACCCCATTGGAAGAACAAAGTAGGCTGGTCTGACCACCCAGTTCTCCCAGAGTCTAGACCACCAACCAAGGAGTGTACCTGGAGGGATCCATGGCTCCAGATACATATGTAGCACAGGATGGCCTTGCCTAACAGCTATGGGAGGGGAAGACCTTGGTCCAGGGGAGGTTTGATGCCCCAGTGTAAAGGGATGCTGGAGCGGTGGGGCGGCAGAGTGTGGGTGGGTGGGGGAGCAGCCTCATACAGGCAAAGGGGAGGGGGAAGGGCAGGTGTGGAGTAGGGGATTGGTGGAGGAGTAACCAAGAAATGGAATATCATTTGAGATGCAAACAAATGCAATGATTAATAAAAAGAAAGAAATGAATAAATAATTCTCAAATGAAGGAAAACAAATAATCCAATAATTTAAAAAGTTTCCACAACCTTAACCATGGGAGAAATGTAAATTAAAACAATGTTGAGATTCTGTCTTGGTCAAAATGGTTATGATCAAGCAGACAGTGACAAAAAATTGGTGGCAAATATAAGGGGGAGAGAGACCTCATTACTGCTCATTACTGCAGGTAAACATGGTACAGTCATTACACAGCCATAATGACGCCATTTTGAAGATAGGTTTCTCAAAAGATTAAAAATAGAACAACTATACAGACCAGCTATACACTTGTGGGTTTCCACCCCAAGGACTCTGTACCCTACCATAGAGACAACCATAGACATTGCTGCAACATTCCCAAGAGCAAACATAGAAAAAAGTATGGAGCAGTCTAGATGCTCAGCCCAAGAGTAAATAACAACATGACAGACGTACAATGGAATTTTCCTCAACTGTAAATGCAAAGAAATTTGTGAAAATTTCAGAAAAATTGATGGATTTTGAGAGTATTATACTGTGAAGTGTCTTAAACTCAGAAGACAAAATCCTCATGTTCTCTTCAATACACAGATCCTAAATGTCAGTATTTTGTACATGTGCAAATAAAGATGAGAGTGAATACAGATCAATAATTTAAATAGGTCAGAGAAGAATAGAGGAACAGAGAAAGGGTGGAGGTGGAGGCAAAAGGATGTATGTGCCATGAAAGTGAAAAGGCTACTGGGCGCCTGAAAGCAGGCCAGGAAAGGAGACAGGGAAGATAATTTTTAAAAAATAATTTTAGCCTAGTCTACAGAGCAAGTTTCAGGATATCCAGGGCTACAGAGAGAAACCCTGTCTTGAAAAAGAAGTCAAGCAATCAGCCAATCAATCAATCAATGAATACATAAAAATAAAAAATTGTGCTTGAAAAATTCTATATTGATACCTAATTCTTTGTTTATTAATTGTAATAATCATAATAATTTATAAAAGGAATGCTGCTGCCCCACACCACAGAGCTGGCCCAGGACCCCGATACCTGGCCATCCCACCAGGGCTGCCCTTCTTAATGTGACCCAGACTTACGTAGGCCGTAATTGCATGGCAGAGGTTACGCACCTGGAAATCAATATGCAGCTTCTCATATTAACCCCCCAGAACTGTATACTGATAGATCTAGGTTTTCCCCACTCCATGGCACAAATTACTTGCCAGGAAACAACTGTAAGCATACTTCTTCCAAAAAGAAATTCCTACAGCCCACCACCTTATTCTGTAAGCTCTACTCTATTTAGTGTACAGCCTGCTATTCTCTGAAGTGCACTGAATAAATTATTTGTTCTACTCTAGTCTAAAGGGTGAATCCATTTTCTTTCTACCAATCCTGTCTCTCCCACTGAAGGAATAGATACTGGGATGAAATCAATGTACAAGTAAAGGGAATGCAGTAGATGTATGTAACAGAAATCGTTAAGGTGAATTTCTCAGATCAAGAATTCCATGGTCATCCTTGGCTATATACCAGTTTGGAAATTAGCCTGGGCTGCATGAAATCCTGCCTCAAAACCTAAAAAAACAATAAAATTAGTAAGTAATAACTATAATATCCCCTCAATAATTCCTAAGTTCAAACTCTCCAAATGATGTGACCTGCTTATTAAGAAGCCAACTATTAATCTGTTTCTACAGCCTTATTTCTTGCAGTAGTTCCAATGATTTCCAACTATATCCAAGCAGCCCAATTGGTCAGTCCATAGTGAAATGTCCATTGACTATCATTTCTGCAAGTGTGTATGGAAATGCAGTCTCTAGATTGATGGTCATGAATTAGTCATAAAAAAATGTCTAAATGGAATTGAGATAACTAACTTGGAAGAAGGTACTAAGAAAAAGTCGTAGATCAAAATCCAGGCTACTAGAGCAGCATAGGAGAAAAGACAAAAATAATTGAGTTTAGTTCTTCTTGAACTTAAGACTTTCATCAATGACAAAATCAATTTGATTGTGCTTCATAGAGGAAGCTTCGAGCTTTTGAGCTTGTTTATTTATGAATTAGATTTTCAAAGGTAACTCAGAAATGCTGCAAGCTATGTGTTAGCTGCATCCACTTTGGAGATGAGGTTGTCATATACTTGGCATGAATATCAAGGAAGATTATATTTTTATTTTGATACTTTATTTCTGATCATAAGTGTTGACTATTCTAAAGTAATTTGAAAATGCCATTAAGCTTAAAGAATAATATAAATGAGCATTTTTATTCAAGCATTTCTGTCATTTTGCTGTATTGTCTCACCTTTGTTCTGATATCTGTAACAGGAAAGATTTTCTAGCAGTTGTCTCACTGGTTCTTGTCCAGTCATAACCATCCCAGAATGATTGGTTTGGTTGCCATGAACAGAGGCAGACAGTATAGTGCATGAGAGAGAAGATCACATGCATGTCAGATAGCAATAAGAAAGCTATTTGTCATGGGGTCTATGCCTACATATTCCTGGTGCTTGCAAAGGATGTTTTCCTCCGGAGCGTTGAGGTCTCTCAGTTCTCTCTGCCTTTTTCTCTCTCCTGCACAGCTCCAAGTTGTTCAAACAGAAGGAAAAAACCTGCTTCTCAGGCAAGCCTGAGAATATTTTTTATGCAGCACTCCAGTAACTTGCAGATTCTGTCTTTGAGATTTATAGTCAGAGCTGTTTCTGAAGTGAGTATTCAGTGAAATTGGCTTGGAAAAGGGCCCCATGGAATAACAGATGTCTATGATCTAGGGAGGAAGTCTGCAGTGAATTATTGACTGGTACAGATGAATTATCTCATCATGCACGTATACACTTTTATTTTATACACTCAAAGGCACAGGTAGAGCTTCATATGTCAGAATGAATTTTTGTGAATTTCTGTCCTGTAAACATTATATCTAAACCACAATATATTCTTTGAGGAGGATTTTAATGCAGATGTAGAGTACCCCACAACCTGGTCTATGACCTGCTTAGCTGGTTGGTAGGCAGTAATGTCATGTAGTGAGCAAAGGCAAGGTCTGAATTCAGATACTGTGTGCCAAGATTCCAGATCCTGCACGTGCTTATGCAACCTTGGGAAGGTGCTCTACGTTCCAATGATTGCTCTCTAAAGATATTTCTGTGCAACATTCAGAATGTTGATGCTTCAATAAATTTATCATACAAAATAATTAAGAGGTATGAAAGACCCCTTAAGCACTAGGGCTAACCTATCACTATTCTTCTGCTAATAGGACATATAATTAAACCAAATCCACTGGCTTTAAATATGGAACAAACACACAGTAATAAAAATGCTAAAGTACAGACAGCTCTATGTCAAATGCAGTCCTGACTCAATGGGTAGGAGGAGTTTGAGGTGAATCCATGAAAATTCACAAATGCCCATGGGTCTGTTCAGAACCATCAGCATCAGGTAAGGAATGCAGAACTCTCCACTCACTGGATTTTTTTTATACATCATCTACAGTTTTTGGAGCTAGATATCAAATAAAGACCTATGAGTAACATGGCAGATTAGTCATCAACTCTGTGACTCAAGGAAAGATAAAGTTAGTATATAAAGGCAGTTTTTCACCCCTCAATTCCAGAAACTGCTATAAAAATAAGTACTCCAGGTGGAGGCTGAAGCCATACACCCCTACCAGAAAGATTCAGTGGAGGTTGTAATACTTTTTTATTTTATTTCCCATTTTACTTTTATATTTTATTGATGCATTTGTTCTCTTTTTTTTTCTAGGTATTTTTTTATTTAATGCTTTATTTATATTTCAAATGTTTTCCCTTTTCCAGGTCTCCCCTTTGGAAACCCCCTATCCCATCCCCCCCTCCACCTGCCTCTATGAGGGTATTACCCCACCCACCCACCCACTCCAGTCTTCCCTCCCTGGCATTCCCCTATACCGGGGCATCTACCACTCTCAGACCCAAGGGCCTCTCCTCCCACTGATGGTCAACAAGGCCCTCCTCTGCCACATATGTGGCCAGCAACATGAGTCCCTCCATATACATTCTTTGGTTGGTGGTCCAGTCACTGTGAGCTCCGGGGGGGGGGGGGGAGGCTGACCAGTTGACACTGTTGCTCTCTCCCCAGGGGGCAGCAAACTCCCTCGGTTCCTTCAGTCCCTTCTCCAACTCCTCCATATGGGACCACATGCTCAGTCCAACAGTTGCTGTGAATTGAAACATGGGTGTTCTGAACTTTTGGGCTAATATCCGCTGATCAGTGAGTATATATCCTGTTTGTTTTTTGTGACTGAGTTACCTCACTCAGGATAATAGTTTCAAGTTCCATCCATTTGCCTGCAAATTTCATGAAATCATTGTTTTTAATAGCTGAGTAGTACTCCATTGTGTAAATGTACCACATTTTCTGTATCCATTCTTCTGATGAGGGACATCTGGGTTGTTTCCAGCTTCTGGCTATTATAAATATGGCTGCTATGAACATAGTGGAACATGTGTGCTTATTACATGTTGGAGCATTTTCTGGGTATATGCCCAGGAGTGGTATAGCTGGGTCCTCAGGTAGTATTATGTCCATTTTTCTGAGGATCCGCCACACTGATTTCCAGAGTGGTTGTACCAGCTTGCAATCCTAACCAGCAATGGAGGAGTGTTTCTCTTTCTCCACTTCCTCGCCAGCATCTGCTGTCACCTGAGATATTGATCTTAGCCATTCCGACTGGTGTGAGGTGGAATCTCAGGGTTGTTTTGATTTGCGTTTCCCTGATGACTAAGGATGTTGAACATTTCTTTAGGTGCTTCTCTGCCATTCGAGTTTCCTCAGTTGAGAGTTCTCTGTTTAGCTCTGTTCCCCATTTTTTGACAGGGTTATTTGGTTCGCTGGAGTCTAACTTCTTGAGTTCTTAGTATATATATATGTATATCGGATATAGGATTGGTAAAGATCCTTTCCTAATCTGTTGGTTGCCATTTTGTCCTATTGACACTGTCCTTTGCCTTACAGAAGCTTTGCAATTTTATGAGAAGGTCGGATTCTTGATCTTAGAGCATAAGCCATTGGTGTTCTGTTCAGGAACTTTTCCCCTGTACCCATGTGTTCGAGAGTTTCCCCCACTTTCTCTTCTATTAGATTCAGTGTATCTGGTTTTATGTGGAGGACCTTGATCCACTTGGACTTCAGCTTTGTATAGGAAGATAGGCGTGGATCAATTTGCATTATTCTACATGTTGACTGCCATTGAGCCAGCACCATTTGTTGAAAATGCTGTCTTTTTTCCACTGGATGGTTTTAGCTCCTTTGTCAAAGATCAAGTGACCGTAGGTGTGTGGGTTCATTTCTGGATCTTCAATTTTATTCCATTGATCTACTTGCCTGTCACTGTACCAGTACCATGCAGTTTTTATCACTACTGCTCTGTAGTACAGCTTGAGGTCAGGGATGCTGATTACTCCAGAAGTTCTTTTATTGTTGAGAATAGTTTTGCTATTCTGGATTTTTTGTTATTCTAAATGAATTTGAGAATTGCTCTTTCTAAGTCTATGAAGAATTGAGTTGGAATTTTGATGGGGATTACATTGAATCTGTAGATTGCATTCGGCAAAATGGCTATTTTTATTATATTAATCCTGCCAATCCATGAACATGGGAGGTCTTTCCGTCTTCTGAGGTCTTCTTCAATTTCTTTCTTCAGAGACTTGAAGTTCTTGTCATACAGATCTTTCACTTGTTTCATTAGAGTCACACCAAGATACTTTATATTGTTTGTGACTATTGTGAAGGGTGTCATTTTCCTAATTTCTTTCTCAGCCTGTATATCCTTCAAGTATAGGAAAGGTACTGATTTGTTTGAGTTAATTTTATATCTGGCCAATTTGCTGAAGTTGTTGATCAGATGTAGCAGTGCTCTGGTGGAGTTTTTTGGTTCACTTAAGTATACGATCATATCATCTGCAAATAGTGATATTTTGATTTCTTCCTTTCCAATTTGTATCCCTTTGACCTCCTTTTGTTGACTAATTGCTCTAGCTAGAACTTCAAGTACTATATTGAATAGATAAGGAGAGAGTGGACAGCCTTGTCTAGTCCCTGATTTTAGTGGGAATGCTTCAAATTTTTCCCCATTTAGTTGGATGTTGGCTACTGGTTTGCTGTATCTTGCTTTTACTATGTTTAGGTATAGGCCTTGAATTCCTGATCTTTCCAAGACTTTTATCATGAAGGGAGGTTAATTTTGTCAAATGTTTGTTCAGCATCTAATGAAATGACCATGTGGTTTTTTTCTTTGAGTTTGTTTATGTAGTGGATTACATTGATGGATTTCCGAGTATTGAACCATTGCTGCATCCCTGGGATGAAGCCTACTTGATCATGGTGAATGATCATTTTGATGTGTTCTTAGATTTGGTTTGCGAGAATTTTATTGAGTATTTTTGCATCCATTTTCATAAGGCAAATTGGTCTGAAGTTTTCTTTTTTGTTGGGTCTTTGTGAGGTTTTGGTATCAGTGCAACTTTGGCCTCATAGAAGGAATTGGGTAGTGTTCCTTCTGTTTCTATTTTGTGGAATAGTTTGAAGAGTATTGGTATTAATTCTTCTTTGAAGGTTTGATAGAATTCTGCACTAAATCCATCTGGTTCTGGGCTTTTTTTAGTTGGGAGACTTTTAATGACTGCTTCTATTTCTTTAGGGGTTATGGGACAGTTTAGATGGTTTATCTGATCCTGACTTAACTTTGGTATTTGTTATTTGTCTAGAAAATTGTCCATTTCATCCAGATTTTCCAATTTTGTTGAGTATAAACTTTTGTAGTAGGATCTGGTGATTTTTTTAATTTCCTCAGAATCTGTTGTTATATCTCCCTTTTCATTTCTAATTTTGTTAATTTGGGTACTGTCTATGTGCCCTCTGGTTAGTCTGGCTTAGGGTTTATCTATCTTGTTGATTTTCTCAAAGAACCAGCTGCTGGTTTTGCTAATTCTTTTTATAGTTCTCTTTGTTTCTACTTGGTTGATTTCAGCCTTGAGTTTGATTATTTCCTGCCATCTACACATCTTGAGTGTATTAGCTTCTCTTTGTTCTAAAGCTTTCAGGTGTGCTGTTAAGCTGCTAGTGTATGCTCTCTCCAGTTTCTTTTTGGAGGCACTCAAAGCTATGAGTTTTCCTCTTAACACTGCTTTCATTGTGTCCCATAAGTTTGGGTATGTTGTACTTTCATTTTCATTAAATTCAAGGAAGTCTTTAATTTCTTTCTTTATTTCTTCCTTGACCAAATTATCATTGAGTAGAGCATTGTCCAGCTTCCATGTGTATGTGGGCTTTCTGTTGTTGTTGTTGCCATTGAAGAACAGCCTTAATCTGTAGTGATCTGATAGGAGGCATGGGATTATTCCAATCTTCTTATATCTGTTGAGGTTTGTTTTTTGACGGGTTATATGGTCAATTTTGGAGAAGGTACTATGAGATGCTGAGAAGAAGGTATATTCTTTTGATTTAGGATGAAATGTTCTATAGATATCTGTTAAACACATTTGGTCCATAAATTCTGTTAGTTTCACTGTGTTGCTGTTTAGTTTGTGTTTCCAAGATCTGTCCATTGCTGAAAGTGGGGTGTTGACGTCTCCCACTATTATTGTGTGAGGTGCAATGTGTGCTTTGAGCTTTAGTAAAGTTTCTTTTATGAATGTGGGTGCCCTGGCATTTGGAGCACAGATCTTCAGAATTGAGAGTTCTTCTTGATAGATTTTTCCTTTGATGAGGATGAAATGTCCTTCCTTATCTGTTTTGATGACTTTTGGGTGAAAGTTGATTTTATCCCTTATTAGAACGGCTACTCCTACCTGTTTCTTGGGACCATTTGCCTGAGCAATTGTTTTCCAGCCCTTTACTCTGAGGCAGCGTTTGTCTTTACCACTGAGGTGCATTTCCTGTATGCAGCAAAATGCTGGGTCTTGTTTATGTATCCAGTCTGTTAGTCTATATCTTTTATTTGGGAGTTGAGTCCATTGATGTTAAGAGATATTAAGGAATAGTGATTGTTGGTTCCTGTTATTTTCAATGTTATTTTTATGTTTGTGTGGCTATCTTCTTTTAGGTTTGTTGAAAGATTACTTTCTTGCTTTTTCTAGGGTGTAGTTTCCCTCCTTATATTCGAGTTTTCCATCTATTTTCCTTTGTAGGGCTGGGTTTGTGGAAACATATTGTGTAAATTTCGTTTTGTCATGGAATATCTTGTTTTCACCATCTATGGTAAATGAGAGTTTTGCTGGGTATAACAGTCTGGGCTGGCACTTGTGTACTCTTAGGGTCTATATGAGATCTGTCCAGGATCTTGTGTCTTTCATAGTCTCTGGTGAGAAGTCTGGTGTAATTTTGATAGGTCTGCCTTTATATGTTACTTGATCTTATTCCCTTACTGCTTTTAACATTCTTTCCTTGTTTTGTGCATTTGGAGTTTTGACTGTTATGTGATGGGAGGAATTTCTTTTCTGGTCCAATCTAATTGGAGTTCTGTAGGCTTCTTGAAGGCTTATGTTCATCTCTTTCTTTAGGTTAGGGAAGTTTTCTTCTATAATTTTGTTGAAGATATTGACTGGTCCTTTAAGTTGGGAATCTTCACTCTCTTCTATACCTATTATCCTTAGGTTTGGTCTTCTCATTGTGTCCTGGATTTCTTGGATATTTTGGGTTCGGAGCTTTTTGCATTTTTCATTTTCTTTGACTGTCGTGTCAATGTTTTCTATGGCATCTTCTGCACCTGAGATTCTCTCTTCTATCTCTTGTATTCTGTTAGTGATGCTTGCATCTATGACTCCTGATCTCTTTCCTAGGGTTTCTATCTCCAGGGTTGTCTCCCTTTGTGATTTCTTTATTGTTTCTATTTCCATTTTTAGATCCTGTATGGTTTTGTTCACTTCCTTTGCCTGTTTGGTTGTGTTTTCCTGTAATTCCTCTTTAAGGGCTTCTAGCTGTTTACCTGTGTTCACTTATATTTCTTTAAGGGAGTTATTTATTTCCTTCTTAAAGTCTTCTATCATCATCATGAGAAGTGATTTTAAATCTGAATCTTGGTTTTCTGGTGTGTTGGGGTATCCGGGGCTTTCTGTGGTGGGAGAATTGGCTTCTGAGATTGCCAAGTTGCCTTGGTTTCTGTTCCTTATGTTCTTATCCTTGCCTTTTGCCATCTGGTTATCTCTTGTGTTAGCTGATCTTGCTCTCTCTGTCTGTGGCTTGTCCCTCCTGCAAGCCTTTGTGTCAGTACTCCTTGGAGACCAGCTCCAAGAGGAATTTGGGTTTGGAGAGCTGTGGTACAGGGTCAGCTCTGGAGTGCAGAAAGAAACCAAAAGGCTCCTGTCCCCAGCTGTTCCTTGATTCCTGTGTCCTGATGACTCTGTGAGTGTCCCTCTTGATTGAGGAATTTGAACAAAAGTGGGGGACTTTTTGTGCTCAAAGGTGTGTTGGCACTCCTGGGAGACCTGATCTCTCCTTGCACTGAGTTTGGAGCCCTGTGTCATGGGATCAGCTCCCTGGCTTCATAAGAAAACCAGAAGGCCACTCCTCAGTTCCTGTGTCCTGGAGGTTCTGGGCTGGCCTCTCTGAGCAGAGGTGCTGGCTCTACTCCTGATCACAGGCTTGTATACTCTCCTGGGAGGGTAGCACCCTCCATGTGCTATTTGGGTATGGAGCTGTGTGGCACAGACCACAGGTGTAAACCTGTAAATAGGAAGACTCCTGCCTCAGGCTGTTCCTTTGTCCCAGTGTCCTGCAGATTCAGGGCAGGTCCCACTGGGCAGTGGCACCTGTCTTACCTCCACTCACTGGCTTGTCCACACTCCCTGGATGCTAGCCTTCTTGCTCTATTTGGTTATGGAGCTCTGTGGCACAGACTGGGGTCCCCGGCCACAAAAGGAGACCACACGTTTGTACTCTTACACATTTATTTAGTTTCATTTTACATGTATAAGATTTTTGTCTTTATGTATGTAGTTGTCACATGTATACAGTACCAATAAAAGCCAGATAAGGGCATAGGATCCTCTAGAACTGGAGTTATAGAGAATTGTGGACTGTTTTAAAGAATCTCAAGACAGCACTAAGTCCCAAATATCGATGCCTTTGGAGTGTAGGATGCTGTGTGATTATACCACGCACTCATTCATGATGTTTATTCAACCACCTTCATGGATAACCAAGGTCCATAAATCTCCCCTAGGCTGCTTGACAGAACCATCCTCAGTGTTCATTGGCCATCACATAGTGACTTGTGCTTTTCAGGGCATAGAACTTGCTGTTTTGAGGCACATTGGAGCTGAATAAAGATTTCAAGATCACGAACATGGTCTTAAGAGCACAAAGAAGAGTGTACCTTCAGATGGTTGTAGTGTTTAAGTAACATTAGCTTTGTAAACCTTCTTTGGACCACATCTTCTTTGTGTGTGATCTCCTGCTTTCTCTCCAGCTGACAAAGATGACAAATATGTTTCAATCTGAAATGTATTCAGTTTTACTTGATATAATTTTTCATATGGCATGAACCATCATTTAAACTCTCTCCGTTTTATAACTATGCTGTCGAGATAACTTATGGTATACAGATATAATTTTAAGTAAGATACTGCTAACAATAATAAAAAATTATGACATAATGCTTTACTAATTGTAATATACCTTATAAATATAAACTATTATAACTGCAAGATAATTAATTCTACAATTTGTTCAGCAAAGACTTTATCTTGATCTTTCAAATGACACTTTTATATACTAAGAAAAGTTTAAATTAGATACCCCCAGTACAATTCACAGAAACAATTTTTCAATTTATACAGTATTTTATGTGTTTTTACATATTTATATTACCCACTAAAAATAAATAACACTGAAAAATTAAGAGAATGACATTTATTGTGTGTATTTTTCTGTTTCTCCAGTTATATGGATGAAATTTTTATTTTTATGGAAATTGGTTGCATGAAACTCAAGTTAAAAATCTCTAAATGTGGCAGATATATTTCCCTAAGCAGAAATTAATGTCTGACAGAAAATCTAACCGAATGATAAGATTTCTTTTGCCTTCTCATAGTTTGCTCATTTATGCTACTCAGAAATAATTTCATTTTGTTGTAAATTATGTTCCTGCTGAATGTTTTGAGGTTTATTTTCTTCTTTATCAAAAAATACCCATGTACCTGAAGGTAGAGATAACTTAAATTCTTACAATTTTTCTCAAAAGTATTCTTCTCTATTTGACAATCCACTTCGATATGCGATGACTTAAAATGGGGAATTAATCTTCACAAAACAGTAAAATACCTTATGGCTACAGCCTTGATGGTGTCTGTAGAGAGACAATACTGTCCTGTTCATAAAGCCATCTATGTTCCCTTGGGAAGCAAAATGAGTTCATGATCATATTGAAAAAATCCAGATTTATAAGTGAGAAAGCAGGTGTTCAGGAAAGCCATTCCTTTTATGTCATCATTGAAAATAATGCTGTTTTCATTGCAGGGATTTGTGTAGGGATTTGTTGTTTAATATCAGGGAGAAAAGGGTTCCCTCTGTCTTCCCTTGAAATTTTCCAGAAGTATGTGTTTTGATTCATTCATTTCCTGCCCATAAAGTACTGAGTCATGTTTCTCTTTCAAGCTATAACGTTCTTACTAAACTCAGTATTTATAAACTACTACAGCATCATAAAAACTGGAAGTTGAGAAAATCAGAAGCTATTATCATAACTTGTTTAGAGTAAAAATAAATCCTGAAACGTACAATATTTATTTAGTCATTAAAAACTATTTATTTGCATACACCATAAAATGTTTAAGCTCATGGTGTACACTATTTAACTTAAGGAAATTTGAATCTTCAGTTTCAATATTAAATATAATACTACATAAAGATGTGGATTTTATGGAATTCAGTTTGACTCCTGAAGTGCAAGCAAAAATAGGTAATCTGTCCTGCAACTAGCTTTCTGCTTTAGAATTAAATGGAAAGGCATGCTGCAGATATCGAAGGATGGTGTTTCTTTTCTCACTTCTATTACTGATGAATGTATTTGCAACAGCATCTCCCATGTCGAATTTCCAAATTCTGAAGCTATGTTCAAAGACTGGGGGATGAACTTAATTCCACTCCAGTGCTGCCCATCATCCTAAGAAGAGACTCCATTCACGCCATTAGGCACACGATAGAGAAGGAAGGGGCAGGGAGGAACCGCTCAAGCCAATGAAAAGGGCACACATTTTATGTTAGTTCTGAAAATGAGGCAATATTAGCTTGATAGCCACATAAACAGAGCCCCAGGGACCCTAACCTCATCCCTTTGTAGAATATTAATTCACTTTTGAAAAAAATCTCCAAGAAAGTTTTTAGAAAAAAATGATAATGAGAAAAATTGATAGTCATCATATAGAAGTAACTCACAGAAGCCCTCGTAATGTTTCATGAGTCTACAAACAGTGGCATCAGGTGAAAGGTATCTAACCACAGTCGTCTGCTGGCTAGTATCACAGGTGGAGTGGAATACGTACCCAACTTTGTAAACAAATTTTTGTATGATTATCCGCCTGATAAGTTGTAAAATGCCACATATAATTATCTTTATTATACCCAAAATTATATGTTGAGAATCATCTCCATTGAAAAGTCATACAGAAAATCTCAGGACCCTTCTCTCCTCTGTGACTTTTAAAAGTTCTATGAATTATGGAGAAATATATTTCCAATTTGCCTCTATGAAATTTTAACTCTAGACCAAAACATTTTTACTTTTTTAAAACTTATTTCTGTTTGCTACATGAGTTTTAAAATTTGGCTCTGAGAGTTTACAAAAATTATGAAATGTATGCATGTATGTATGTATGTATGTAAAGGTCAAGCATAAAGTCCCCTTTTATGGAATTGGATAAAATTTAAATTTCTAGAGACTTTTTCATGTAGTTTAAATGGTTGTAAATATCCATTCCAATTCTAATTTATTTAGAGACTAGCCAAGCAATTTTATACATTCTTAGATGATTCATCCTAATAAAAAGTACCCTTTTATACATATATTATAAAATATAATAAATTTGAGAACATGCCCAATTGTGTTTAACTTTATAGCACTAACATAACAAAATAGCTTAGGTTAGTATATTAAAAGATAACTTATTCACAACTAGATTAATCAATAAAAACTGAAGTACTGTACACTATTAATAGTTACACAAATATGAATTATCTGATATACTTTTATCAGCTTTCTGTAGTTAAAATTGATCATTTCCATCATATTTCCTAATAGTATTACTATATAGTTTATTAGATTAGATTATTTTGAGAGTTGACTCCATTTTTATCATCATCTACCCAAAACTCAGATCAGTTATTTGTTATGAGCAAACAAACTTTAGTTATGTTTAGAAATTACCCTTCTCATTGCATATTCTAATTGGATTAGCCATCTCTCCTTAGATTTTCCTATTATTATCATAATGTCATAAGGTCTTCTCTTCAAGAGATGAATGTACCTGTGTAAATCTACCTTTTCTATGTGGCTCAACTCTATCATGATTGTCTACATTTTGGTGAGGGGTAGTAGACTTTGCTTTGACTGTCCTGCAATGCCCTCTACTAGTCAAATAAAGCCCTGTCCTCTTTTATACTTCTTGTAAAAAAAACCCTAGACAACCAGCTACTTTAATCTCTCTATACCTGGTTCAGGCGCATGATACTGGCTAACTTCAGGAGATACTGTCAGTTTTACTTGGAAACTCAGAAACCTGCACCCTACATCCAGAACTTGAGCTTTCATGAGATGATTTCCTGAAAAGGTGAACTCTTTCTGCTGTTATTTTCTATGATGGTTCTTTAAGACAAGAATGTTCAGTAGCTATTTATTATAGATATGGAAAGTAAAAAACAGATAAAAATAATCAATGAATGAATGCACCATAACATACACAGGACAAGATCTGCGTCCCAAAGCAAATGGAGGTGCCTTGGTAGACAACACTGAAGTGTTACTTCTCCTTCAGCTTCACTTAGCGGGATTTCCTCAGTTCAAAGAGCAGGAACATATCAGGCAAAGAAAAATATGCCCAAACTTCAGGTCATGTTCAGGGCTCTTAGAATGATTTAGCATGTAGGTCAGAACACTGTAGTCCCTGGATCAAATTGGGCTTAATTTCTGCAATCTTTGAGCTCAGAATTTCCTTTATATTTTAAATTGCTGTGGGCATAGGGAGAAGGAGAATATGTCATGGTAAAACAAAATGTCGAACTTTCATGACATTGAAGTTCAAACGCTGGTTTGTTGTATGACATTCTGGCTGTGCTCCCTTTACTGTATTACCTACTGCCTCTTTTGTGACACAGTGAGAATCAAGTAGTTGTAACAAAGCCTTCTGTCACAAAACCAAATATATTTGCTAAGTTTTTTACCAGCGACTGGAGGATTATTGGGACAGGTCTGATGAAGTTACTTGTTGATGGAATGTGGACTTTGGGAGTTTGGATTACGAAGCGATTAAGCATGTTAAGTAGGACTTAATGGGTTGTCCTAATAGGATCTTGAAAGACAGTATCTGGCACAAGCAACTTAAGGAAAGAAAGGTTTGTTTTGTCGTACAGCTTGAGGTACACACCAACATGGAGAAGGAGGCATGAAGAGCTTAAGGTAGCTAGCCTTCCTTTCTTCAGTCAAGATGTAGAAAGATATGCATATTAGGATTCTATCTGCACTGTCCTTTATATGTAGTCTGGGATCCTAGCCTATTGTATGATACAGCTAACATATCATAGTGAGTTTTCCTTCTTAAATGAAATGTTTCAGGAAATATCTTCACAGACACACTCAGATATATGTTACTGTGGTGGTTTTAAATAAAGTTAAATTGACAATAAATATTAAGCATCATGAATCTTATTTATTGAAGTGAGAAAATGGTTTAGAGGCAAATTTCTTTTCAAGTGGATTCATGGTTCTCAGTTTAAAGGAGATATGTAATCATATGCAGCAACAGTGCCACAATGACAATAGCATAACGCATGTCTAAGTGTGTAGACCAAAGGTCCAAGGACACCGCAGTAGCACAGGTCTTGATATATGCAGTGGAGAGCTAGGTGACAAGACAACTATGCTGAACCAGATCCCTTCAAAATAACAGCTGTTCAGGGAAGAAACGTAGGAAGGAGACTGAGAAGACATAGCCAGAGGGACATGGGGACATGTGAAATCAAAGTGTTCTATCATTTCTCTTCATGGCCCTCATGTTACCATCTTCTCTCAGCCCCTCCACAAGCCCAAAACCCCTACAATCAGCAAAGCCTCCCTTTGCAATAGCTAGCGCAGATAAAATACTAACTCTGGGCCAGTTCAGTCTTCAGAGTCCTGCTAGGAAAACTATAAATACATAGAAAGTAGGAATAGTATAAATTAAATGTTATACTAATACAGTGTTGTTAAATACACATCGAATGTTATATATCTATATCTATGTCTGTATCTATATATCTTTCTTGAGTAATAAAATTGAGATGTTAAGAAGCCTAAGGTTATATGACTATTAAGAGCCAGAACCCAGGCTACAGAACCCACAGTCCGCATGACTTATTGTTGTTGCTTTATATTTTGGAGATAGGATCTCATGTATTTCAGGCTGACCTCAGACTCACTGGTTATCCAATGGCGAACTTAAACTCCTGATCCTCCTACTTCCACCTCCAGAGTCCTAGGATTATAGGTGTGCACCATCAAACCAGGGCGATGTAGAGAACAGCATACCGATCCAAACGTCCCTCCGTCTTACCCGTATTCTTCTGGTACTTTCCCAATTCAGAAACACTCTAAAATCCCCATGTGTGGTGAAAAAACTAGTTTGTCATGATACAGTCTACATCTCTGTGGGATAGGATGAGAAACTCAGAGAACTTGTTTGCACAGGCCTTTCTCTTGACACACAGAGGACGGAATTCAGCCTTCCAAAGCACTGTTTCTCTCAGAGTCTGTATCTGGCAGTTCAGACTTATTTTCAAAATGCTGCCTATGATTTACCCGATGTACTTAAGCTCAGAGTAAAAGTAAAAAGCTTTTTTTTGCACATCAGTTTTCTTGGCTTCTTCTCCTTCTTCTTTTCATAGTAATAAACCTTGGAGTCTTTTCAAAAGCCCTAGTCATTGTTTATTTGTTTGTTTTCCCTCGTGGAGGTTTGAATAGGGAAGGCCCCATAGACTCAAATATTTGAATGCTTAGTTGCCAGGAAGTAGCACTGTCTGAGAAAGATTAGGAAGAATGGTCATGGAAAAGAAGTGTGTCACTGGAGGATGAGCTTTGAAGTTTCAAGTCTCTGTCTCTGTCTCTCTGTCTCTCTCTGTCTCTCTCTGTCTCTCTCTCTCTCTCTCTCTCTCTCTCCCTCTCTCTCTCTCTCTTTCTGTGTATGTGTGTGTGTCAGAATTAACATCTCTCAGTTACTTTTCCAGCACCACGTCTACCTGTGTGCCACCAGATCCTCCATCTTGATATTAGCAGACAAAATCTCTGAAACTGTAGCTACTCCCCAATTAAATGCTTTCTTTAATAAGAGTTGCCTGGTCATGGTTACTCTACACAGCAATGCAACAGTGGCTAGGGCATTTCTTTTTTTTTTTTTTTTTTTAATTTATTTTGATACTTTATTTACATTTCCGATGATTCCCCTTTTCTTTGGAAACCCCGTGTCCCCACCCCC